>CAUYON010193260.1:0-61317 GCA_963573935.1 Arctocebus calabarensis | reverse complement strand
AATGGATTAATAAATTGTGGTACATGTATACCATGGAATACTATGCAGCCTTAAAGAAAGATGGAGACTTTACCTCTTTTGTGTTTACATGGATGTAACTGGAACATATTCTTCTTAGCAAAGTATTTCAAGAATGGAAGAAAAAGTATCCAATGTACTCAGCCCTAATATGAAGCTAATTTATAGCTTTTGTATGAAGGCTGAAACCCAATTATAAAACAAGAATACAGGGAAAAGGGAAAGGGAGGGGAGGGGAGGGAGGAGGATGGGTGGAGGAAGAGCAATTGGTGGGATCACACCTACGGTGCATCTTAGCAGGGTACTGGTGAAACTGGTTAAATGTAGAGTATCAATGTCTTTATATAGTGATCAAGAAAATGCCATGAAGGCTATCTCTAACAGTATAATCAAAATATTTCTGATTGTATATGAAGCACATTCTGCCCTTTGATTGCACCAATGTACACAATTATGATTTAATAAAATTATTTAAAAAAAAAAAAGTAAAAGATAATTACAAAAAACAGATTATGTCAAATCTTCTAGACAATAGAAAAAGACAAAATACTTCAAAATCATTCTACTTAATCTGGATATACCTGTTATTAAAATTGGAGAAAATATATGGTTATAAAGGGAAATTACACACATATTTTGCTTATCAATGAGGATGCCATATCCTAAACAACATTTAAACAAGTTAAATTAAAAATTAATGTTTAAGTAATGTACTTGGGTCAAAATTGAACCCAATTTACGTGAGAATTAGTCACTATTTTCTTTTCTTTTCTTTTCTTGTTTTCTTTCCCTCACCCCCTCCCTCCTTCTCTCTGTCTGCCCACCCCTTCCCTCATGCCCCACCATGTCATGCTTTGTCTTCTTAAAGGAAAACTCGAATTTTATAAGGAAAAAAATACCCCTAACCAACTATAAAGATCAATACAAATCCCTATCTAGAATTAGACCACAGATTAATTCTCTGAAAATAGTTAAAAGAAACAAAAATGAACTATAATCTCCAACACGGACATGTAAAAAGTATTTACATCTGAAGAAATAATGTCAACCAAAAACTGGCTCTGGTGTGGAGACCATTAGAATGTCACGGGAACATGACACCAGACTGTCTGAAGTCTTAGGGAGGTACTAATAATTGTTTACAATGAAAAAAATTGTTTTAAATATGTATGATTTTTATATATTTGCAATAATATTTTTAAATGGTAACAAGAGAATGAAAATAATGGAAAGATGTCATTTTAATATTGTGGACCATAACTAGATCGTAGCTCTCACCTTTGTCAAACTATAAACTACAACATAAAAGATTTGTTTAGATCTGTGTCCTGAAAGACATACTTGGGAAGAATGTTAACCACTGACATTCTGTTGAGACTGACTAAAATTTCCAAACCTGCCTCATCATACTGGAAGCCATTTTCCCTTTCTCAGTGTTCTCTGAAAGCCTTGACATCTGCTCTCCTAACTTCCAAAAAAGTACCCTCAGCCAAAAACTCCGTTCACGAACCCCTCTACTGTCACGCTGGAATGGATAGATAGAAATGATTCAGTCTCTCAGCATGTCACTCAAGGGTTGCGGACACAATTTTCATTGCTGACAGCATATTTCTTATGAAATGAATACCTGATCATTTAATGGATAATGAACAGAATCTATGTGCTGAATGAAAGGTATGTAGTCACCAGATCCTTTGTCCTAGTATTCAATAAAATTCCTTCTTTAACTATTTTAAGTAATTTGGTGGGTAAGGGGTTTCATTGAAACTTTGGCCACTAACCTGCAAATATCATCTAACCAGGAAGGTGATTATCCACTTTTTCGAATTCTCCCAATATAAGAGCTATGTGATCTTGTGACATCGCAAAACAACCTGAATCAATAGAGAAGGAACTTCCTGGAGACAACATTCTGTCTGAAAATTAGAAGGGTGCTCTCCTTAGCCATTTGTTTACAACTGAAAACCAAGAAACTATGAAAAGACAGAATGAAGGAGCATAATTACTGAAAGCATGAAGCAGGCCTCCTACCAGCTCAAGAGCCTTGCAAGAGCCATTTAAGTCCTCTCAGTGACTCTTCCTTTATAAATCACCTGATAATACCCATTTCATAGGCTTGGAAAAAGAATTAAATGAATGATATGTGTAAAGGGTTTCTTATATTTCATGTCTAGTGTACAGTAAGTGCTATATAAAGATTTATTATCATGAAGGGTCTAATAATGATTCCACAATCCAAAAATAAATGATGCAATTTCAGAAACTATTCTCACATTACACATTTGAATATCTATGTCCTCTATATAACGAAGACTTTTCTAAAGATTTCCTTCCAAGATTGCGTAAGAGGAGGCACACACGTCACAATGAAAGTTTTGTGTTACAGTCCATTATTTCACTTCCAAGAAACAGTTGACAGTGTCCTTTCTGATCCTTTTGTGTGACTTTCAGCTTGCTCACCTTATCGGTGTTGCTAGGAGGGCTTCCTTTGTTTCTGTAAAGCATACTTTACATTTCTTGATTTTTGTATATCTCAAAACTTTCATAATGACCCCACATAAGTGTCGCATATTCTCCAGTATAAGAAATAACTCTTACTGTTTTCTTCTTTTACTTTCGAAACTAGATAATCATTTGAGGACCTATCTCTTCAACTTTATCAAAGAGGGGTCACTCTTGGGAGAGCCTTGACAGAGTCTATCTATAAAGAAGGCCCCATATAGCAGAGGGCAGAGTTCAAATGTCCAGAACTGATTTCCCAAGGGAAGGCTTGCTAGATATGAAGTTTCAGAGAAATTCACACCCAATAGCAAAGTGCAGGGAGGGTCACTATTAACCACAGTGTGGTCAATTCTTCAGCTGAGCTTTATAGACACAGCCATATTTAACCCAGGTCTTCCTTCTGCCTGCCCCAGGGATTGATGTTAGTTGAAAATAGAAACCAGGGAGCTCTTGAATATAGCCTAATAACTGAAGAAATCTGATATTTCTTTGTGTTGTTTGAACAAACAGACACAGCTGGGAAAAGATTACTCTTTGGGATCGAGATGCAATTTCTGATCACCAGGATGCATTAAAGGTGTGCTTATTTCTGTAGGGAAAAATATAGAATAAATGCCATGCTGTGGCTCAGAAGCCCAGGCTTGAAAAGCATCATAAATGAATAAGAAAGACTACATTCCCCTATTTAAATTATTTGGTGGAATTTTTAAAGCTAATTTTCCAAAAACAATAATTTTGTTGATTTCAATGAGAGTATAATAGTTGGTAAAATATATCTTTTATAATTTGTTTATATAACTTGTTTTCATTTTATTGGCAGGTGGGAACTAGATTTGTCAATCAAATTCATTTGGTGCTATCATTTTTTTTTTCTTTTCAAATTTTTTTTTTTTTTTTAGAGACAGCGTTTCACTTTGTCACCCTTGGTAGAGTGCCATGGCGTCATAGCCCACAACAACCTCCAATTCTTGGGGTTAGGTGATTCTCTTGCCTCAGCCTCCCAAGCAATTGGGACTACGGGTGCTCACCACAATGCCTGGCTATCTTTTTGTTGTTGTTGCAATTTGGCCGGGGTCAGGTTTGAACCCACCACCCTTGGTATATGGGGCCGGTGCCCTACTCACCAAGCCACAGGTGCCACCCTCCTTTTCAAATTTTTTTATTAATACTTTACTTTCATAGCTCAGTAAAAGGTGTTACTGACAACAATTATCAGAACAACTAAAAGCAAAACCTCACCTCAACATACAAATTCTTATTTAATGCCTATAGCACATAAGTACTATTGTATTTTCCAGCTTCACAGATGAGGAAGCTGAAGGTCCATAAGTGACATCTAACCTAATCAGTGCCAGCAGTGAAGCAGGAGTGTAAACCCGATTCTGTTTTACTCCTTTACACTGTACTATCTAGTTGTTCTCCCCTGGCAGGTCTATGTGGAGTGAATTATGCATTTTCCCCTCAACTGGTTGTTTTGACAGAGTGGTAAATAAGGCTACATGATTTTTCAGCTTCCCTTTAAGTTCTTTAGCCAAAATATTTTTTATTTTTCTTCTCCCATTTTGTTAAGCTGTTTCATCTTTTGGTTTAGGTGTTATGGTTTAAACAAAGATGCCGATTCACGTGTAAGTAACAGAGATGTGTATGCCCAGATCTGTGGCTATCCCCAAGGGCCAGTTATAGCGTCACATTCCAGAGGGCTTTCAGAAAATCTATTTGGAACGTGTCTTCTATCTGTATCCAAGAAGAACTAAGGTTTTATAGCCTTTGAGAAAGTTAGCAAGATAAGAAAGAGGCTACTAAGAACCACTTTAAGAATAGTAAGTCCCTATACCCAAAAAAGTGCTTATTGTCAAGGAAGGAGCACCCCCCAAGGATCAGACAAAATATGCTCCTTTCAAAACTCTGTTTCATATAATATGTGCACCAAGAACTCATGACTACTGGTAGATTCTGCTACATTTAACATGCAAATAATGGGAAAAACATAGTACCAAGTTATCTTATCATTAAACTGAGTTTTGGGGGCATATTTTTAAATATTGCAAATAGTATTTTGGGTTTTCAAAATTATTGGGTATAAACGCTACTAATAGAAAATGATATAACAAGGTATTCTCCAAAATCTAAGAGCCCCAAGCAATATTCGTGAAATTCGGAATTAAGAGCCAGAACAACATCTACAGAACCATGAAGTTCACTCATAAAGCAAGAGTCATCAGTTTTCAACTTTCTGGATGAATGAAAAATATAATTACTTTGCAAATAGGAGGGAGACTATTTCAAGTATTAAAATTAATCCTGTCTTTAATTAATTAATTAAAATTAATCCTGTCTCTGAGTCTATGAGAGCAGGGCCCTCAACTCATTAATCATTCTACCCTTAGTACCTATTGTTATGTGTGACTGATGTGAGTGCTAAAAATACACCGGGAAAGGAATCGGCAAAATAACAAATGAATAACTTGACAGTAGCCACCAGCAGAAACGCCACCTGATTCCAACATAGGATAAGAGAGTGAGAAGAAAGGTGAGAAGCATACAAAATAAATAATTCTTTTTCCAATTTGCCTTCTACTGTGCGGGTGATCCACGTCCCCCAGCAAAAGCTTGGGTGTTAGCACAAGCATTGTTAGTATTCGCCGCCTATGTTCAAACCCCAGAAAGGTCTCCTCTCTGCCAGTTTGTGTTTTTCCTCTTCTATCTTCCTCCCCTTGCTCATTCTCCCATTCTTCGTAATGTCGCCCTGGGAGCAGAGTATATATTGCAAAATTCCTAAGTGCCCTGCCATAACCTGCATTAAATGTTAGAAAGAAAAAAAAATCTGACCATAATAAAGGTTACACCAAGGCAAGGAACATCAGTCATCGCAGCATCTCTCCCCAAAACATGCACTTGAATTCCTTAATCAATACATTTAAGGAACCAGTTGCCATCAAGTAGTTGTATTCGGGGGAAGGCTGTAAAATTGATGAGTTAAGTAATTCATCAACTCCTGCACATTAGTGCCCTGGAACCGTACCTCAATAATTCATTGTGTCAATTTACTACACATCCCCAGACTAGTGGCATTCACTCACAATGGCGTAGTAAAACCCAAAAGAGCTTTGCCTCATATAAGTTACACAACGGAAAATGAAGAAGACCTCAGGACAGTCAACTGACATCTTGCTAATACAACTCCGAGCAGAGATGCAGAGACCATCATGAGTTCTTACTTCTGTAATTATAGGGCCTGACATGCTATAACACTAACGGAGTTGGCTTGAAGAGCTGAAGAAAACTCCACTTTTTATTTGGAAATTAACTTTATAAAGTTGTGCTTGGGATAAATAAGGTGACCTTAGTTATCCATACACCTATGATTTAATAAAGAAAAGAAGAAAGGAAACAAATCTTTCTCTTCATTTAGAAAAGAAAGAGGAGGCAGAGTTACTATCATGTCCCTTGAGTCATAACGACTGTTTCTTAATAGCCAGTGAAGCTTTCTTGGGCAGGTGTTTACAGAGGCTGCTGTGCTCCCAACTTCCCCCTCATCTATCACTCACTGCAAGACTTTGTGTCTGGCATGTAAAAGACTTGAAAATACTTGCAAACTGAATATCAAATAAAAACTAACATCCAGCATTTTCTGCATGCATTCAGTATGGGCCATGGGTTTTACTAATCCCATCTCACGGACTATATATGAATTAATGAATTAGTTTCATTTTCCCCTTTTTAGAAATGAAGAACCTCACAGACCCAATAGTTGGGGAAACTAGAATTCAACTTCAGATTTGTCTAATGCTGTGCGGCACGACGAAGGTTTGAGACAGACTGTGTAAGAGTCCATCATTTCACTTTCAAGAACACAGTCGACAGCGTCCTTTCTGACCGTCCCGTGCAAGTTTCACCCCGCTCAGTTGATCGGTGCTCAGTTGAAGCTGGGAGGGCTTCATCTGTTTCCATCCATATGGATTTTATAATGTGGGTTTTTGTGTATCTCAAAACTTTTGTGATGACTTGTGTATCAGAGACGTCCAACTTTTGTTCATTTTAGGGTAGTTTAGTTTTTGTTATTGCGCTCAACATGGCTTTGCTTGAAGAAATGAGGTGTTATTGAACCTGAGGGAATGAGCTGTCAGTCTTTCAGTCATACTCATTCCATCATGGAACAAAATTTATGTGGGGAAAAACGAGGCAGAACACAGTACTGGTTGATGTTTAAACTAATTAGTATCCCATTTAAACAAAATGAACCAAGTGTGAACAACATACGTGGCTATTGAGGAAATCCCACTGTGGGTAGTCGTCCCGGACAAGCACCAGCCATCTATCAAAAGGCAGGAAGGGATCAAGATCAAAACACAGACACACACACACACAATTTTTATCTTAGTAATTGAGCAAAAGTTTGCTCTTTTTCAAAAGATTTTAATTTCTGTTTTCTGTTCTTTCCTTTTTACTGCATATGAAGAATCTCCTTTCTGTCCTTTGAGTCTTTGAGATTTATTCTAGAGAAGAACCACCTTATTTGAACCTTGAGGAAATGCAGTTAAATCATCCCTAAGGACAATCAGTGAGGTCCAGAAGCTTGTTAATTTAGGTGCATAAAAGACCACGCTCACACAGATGAGCTCTCTGCTCTGCCCTCCGCTTCTCTGCAAATCCCAGGACATGGAGAGCAGGTCAGGCATTTTCAGAGGAAGGGGTGGGGAAGTGGCATTTCCTGTTGGGTAAGAGAAAAAGGAAACCCATTCATTTAGGGTGCTGGGGTTTGATCTTGATCCTTCTGATCTAGAGTTATCATTTGTTTGTCAGATAGAAAAGAAAGTTGCACGCTGACCCAAAGGAAAGCATAACATCTGAATCATGACCCCACTCCTCCCACCAGCAGCCACATGAAAGAACCTTCTGCATTACTAACTATTCAGGTTGACAGGAAAACTTTGAAGGTGAATGTGATATAATGCCATATTATAAAAGATGGAAAGAAGAGAAAAAACAGAACGGCATTTTATTTTCTATTAAGAGTTTTCACACACAGGCAGAGAGGTTGAGGAAAGAATAACAATGGAAAGGGAGATATCAAAAGTGTACTCAATTCTGACTTTTATTCCAGCCATTCAGCCTTTACACTGCACTTCAGCTCGTACGCTTTTTATGTAGTTTTCATAATACATCTGATGCATTTCAGAAATCCAGTTTAAAAAGGAAAAAGAAACGAGAATAGGAGCTTTTTCCTTTTGAACAGTCATTTGGATATTAATGTCTCATTAAAGATATAGCTATTCCTTGCTCAAGTTGGAATAGATTTTGACATTTCATTCTGATGTCTTCAGTATTATTGACAGATTATAATTATCAGATAATGTTGATACTGTGTGATGGTGCAATGCCGATAAGCAAAGGGCACTTTACAATTTCTTTTTTAAATAAAAATATCAGTTTCCTTAGTGTGACCTCTGCCTATATGAACTAACCTATCTCTTCCTAGAATGTAGTGAAAACCAACAGAATATAAAGTAGCGATTCTTATATATAATACGCTGGCAACAGAGGTGACATTCTGTGTAAATCAGAGCATTGAACTTCGCTTCTTCCTTTGAGCTTGGCTGACATGGTAGATTAAATGCTACAAAATAAGACATTCTTTAAAAAGCACCCAGCACTACAGTCTAATTGTATAAATATTCCTCATGTAATTTTACATTTCAATTTTAAAACCCTTTTTTGCTTTTGTTAGCTGTGTAGGTCTTTAAAACAAAAACGTGACATTACTATTGTTGTGAGGATAAGAGGAAAATTAATCTGCATGGTCCTATTCCTTGGATATGTTAATTCTGTGCCTTTAAGTGAATGCACATTTTTAAATTTTCTTTTCTTAAACATACACTTAGCTTTTATATGCTACCACATCAGAGAGGATATGAAAATGATATTCTATCAGATTCTGTAAGAAACATTACTGAGTGATTAAGTTGAAAGCTCAAAGTAAGGGGTTCAATGTTAGAATAAATAAAAGTTTTTCTTCTTATTTTTATTGGTGAGGAACTTTAAGTTTGCAAGTTATTTAACTACAAGCAAATAGATTAAAGCCCCAAAGGAGAGTGGGATATATTGATTTAATAAATCTCTGAAGTCTTAAAATTGCCTTCAGGTATGGTTGTATCCAGTAGCAGAGAACATTCACCAGGACTCTTTTTTTTTTTTAATTCCCATAGCATTTCCCCATGCTGTTGCCTTTCTCCATTTTAGCCTTATTTTCAGGAGTATCTTTTTTTTCTGTTGATCCTAGAGCTGCCCAATTTTCATCCTCCCACCTAAATAATCAAGGCAGAGGAAAAATATCTCTTTTTTTATAGTTCCTTAAGACATCACTAGTTAAATTTTATGAACCAGGTATAAATCCTATTCTCACTCCTAGACCTCAAGAGCAAGGTCATTCTACATGAAGGATTATGAGGAAGGGGTGGTTCTCAAAGGAAAATACAAGCATGATTTACACAATGTATGGCCACTGCATACAATCCCCTGAGATAAACCCAATTTTTTGGTATATTCCCATAATGAAACTTCACTAGCAGGAGTATCTAAACTATTTCTAATAGTCACCAGTGGTTTGAAGGCAAATATTTTACTCTTTCAATACTCAAATTTTATTTAATTTAAAGGAGTAGTTTATGTGAAAAAGTATTAATAACAATGTGTTTTATGAATATTTATTTCATTGCAAATGATAATTCCATCTGAAAAATCCCTTTTATTCTCTAAAGAATCCACTCTGTTTTCCCTAATACATAAAGTTGGCCCTAACAAAGTCATCACAATGTGCCTGAGTTGTTTTGCATCAGGGGAGTTATTTTGTTAATCCACACACAGTAACTTGTCTGTTCCTTCAGGAGTGTCTCATATGTGCCAGACACCAGACACCTGGCCAGCCAGGGGAAGATGTGAAATCTGTGATCACTGCATAGAAAAATGCTAATCGGCCCACACAGAGATGAAACCCCTGACCTTGGCCCCATTCTGTGTAGATGGAAGCCAACTCTGTTTACCAGCTAAAGATGTGAATGCTTGTCATTGAGTGTCCTAGATTTCCTGACACAGGATCCTTCCCTGCCAGGTCACAGCAGAGCTGAGTGAGCCCAATCTGATGACTCATCCTGAGGCAGCCATGCAAATCTCGGCTTCCTGAGGAAGGAACCAGAACAGTCAGCCAAACAATCCTCAGAAGCTGATAAGGGTAAAATCTGCACCTTCTCCATCACGATTGCCCAGGGCCCTCCTTGACTCCTTTTCTTGGTACGCTGATATGTAAGTTACATAATTTCTCAGGAAAATGAGACTCAGAGCTAGATGCTCTCTGAAGGATCTGCGTGATTATTGTTATCATTGTGATGGTTCTTATTATAATAGGTTGTTTTTTAAAGAGAATTAAAGAGAATTTTGTCTTAGAGTATGATGTATTCAACCAAATACATATCTGGTTTCAGTCATGTCAAGTATTTAACTCTTGAATTCCAGATTCCAAGTACACGTGACAACTAGAACACATCTTCACACAGTGCCAATCAGCTTGCAGAGCTGTGTCGGATACTTTCTTTAAACATCTAGTGACCATACCTAGTCCTCTCCATTATCTTAGCTTGTGGTTGCTCCCAGATGGAGACAGTTTCTAGGCTATCAACTATGTGATTAAAAAGAAATATTTTACACTATATTTCTTATTCATATGTATTTTATGCAATTTCACAATACAGGATCTGACAAAGTGTGCTTCCCATCTTTCCCTACATTCAGACCAAATCCTCACAAAGGCTTTTGTACCAGTGCTTTTGTAGTACATAATGTCTATTGTTACATTCACTTGAGATCATCACTTATTAAATGTCTTTGATAAGGAACACCATGACAATAATCTATAGATTGAGCCTGTCTGTTTAAATTGTACTTTTCATTTTACAGGTCTTAATACTAAAACTCAATTCTTTTATTATTGTATTGTATAATGATAGTAAGGTTCAAATTTTCTAAAGATTAAATCTGAGACTCTGCCACTAAGTAATCTGATTCAATCTCTAGGTATGTAGATAAATAAGCATAGTCTAAAGAATGAAAAGATCAATCTTACTGTTAAGATTGAAAAAAATGAAAGATCAAAGAATGAAAAGACCAATCTTACTGTTAAAGGCCAGGCACAATGGCTCACGTCTGTAATTCTAGCACTCTGGGAGGTCGAGACAGGTGGATTGCTGAGCTCATGGATTTGAAACCAGCCTGAGCAAGAGCCAGACCGTCTCTAAAAAGAGCTCAGTGTTGTGGCGGGTGCCTGTATTCCCAGCTACTTGGGAGGCTAAGGCAAGAAGTTTGCTTGAGCCCAAGGGTTTGGAGGTTGCTGTGAGCTATGATTTCATAGCACTCTACCAAGAGTAACAGAGTGAGACTCTATCTCACAAAAAGGAGATAGATTTTATTGTTATTTTAAGTTAAGAAAGAAGAAAAAAAGAATGGAGGAGGAAAAGCAAGAAGGAAGAAATGGAACAGGGATGGCTTGTAAATTTCTCATATTTTGAGTAAAAGGTGAAAGATTTATTCGATCTGAAGAGAAACCAGAGTATAATTTCTCATATTTTTAACAGTATGATTATACATGCTATTTAAATTCCTATAAAAAACCTATAAAAAGTATGAACTATTCCTAATATCAAATAGCTTTTGTTAAAGTCAATAAGATGAAAAAATAGTCCTTGTAACCAGTAGATTTGAATGAATATTTGTTAAGAAACTCAAATAAAATGTCTATTTCTGAAATAGATTTTTTTCACTTTCAAGCCAAAACACCCTATGAGGAGAGCAAAACTCCATAAGTAAAAAGAAAGAAAAGGAAGTAACCATTTTATATGAAAATATTTGGCGAGTCACTTTCCTCACAGTGTTTAGGGGTCTCTTTATGTGCACGTCAAAACCTGTGAAAATACTGTGCATTGTACAATTAAAACATTACAGACATCCTGAAAAATAGCAAAAGTGAAATACAACATGATTTCAATCACAGAAAGTTAAATATAAAGATTTACAATAATGTAACTAATATGGATAGTTATAAACATATAATTCTAGACCCATATAGGAACAAGTATAAAACACCATAATTAAAACATCCATTAAAACACATATGGACTCAAGAGTCTCACTGAAATTCCACTATTAACTTTTAAAGGGTCTTAAAGCTGCCAGTTCAGCTGTTTAAATAATGGGAAGACTTGTAATAGGAACATATTAGGTCATTGTATTAGGAAAGCCTACATTTTATACCTCTTTAATGTTAGACTTTCTGGGATATTCCCTACATGTTTTATTAATAGCAAAGCCCATGGCTAGGTGTTATTCCAGCTACAGAAAGTCTTTCTGGAATGCACGTAGTTGGTTGGGTAGGCAAGGTCAAGGAAAGCATTTTAAATATCCTCAAGTCTGATTAGTGTGAAGGATGCTTATGAAGGCAATTTATCTCCCCATCAGAATTCTATAAATGGTCATAATCCATCATCCACAGTGTCACTGTTAAGAAACTATTGCAAGTAGAAAGGTTGCATTGTAGTGAATTTATAAAAATAGGTGAAACCTCAAGTATGCATGACCAGTGAAGAGTAGAATCCCAGAAGATTAGCAAGTTCATTTTAAAATGAATTCTCCTTAGAAGGTCGTCCCTCAGCACTGTCTTAGAAGGGATTGAGATATAGTCACATTATCTGTGCAGCCAGGAGGGAAAAATAGACACCATATACCACACAGGGGCAAGGCAGGTGTGGGTCAAAACCTTCACAGGGCTCCACACTAACTTTATTTTTTATTTATTTGTATTGTTGAATCATAGCTGAATACATTAGTGCAATCAGGGGTACAAAGTGCTGGTTTCATATACAATCTGAAATGTTTTCATCAAACTGTTTGACATAGCCATCATGTCATTTTCTTAGTTATTGTATGAAAACAAGGATGGGTGGAGGGAAGGTAAATGGTGGGGCCACACCTATGGTGCATCTTAGACGGGTTCAGGCACAACTTACTAAACGCACTAACTTTAATTTACATGCATCTAACATTTCCTCCACACTGCTCCATGTGGCCTCCCGAATGTCCACGTTAATTCTAGGATTCCTATATTCCATCTCACTACCTCTTCTCTACTAAAATGCCTTCTCTGTTGCCCATTTGTCCAACTGTTCAGCTGATATATCCTTCTCCTCCAAATACCTTTTCCAAAAGGTTTTCCTAAGCACTTCCTGCCCCTCCGCCTTCTTTCCCCCTTTCCTCCCTTCTCCCTTCCTTCTTGCCAGATAGAGGAGAGGGATTAGAAATCTCTTTTGTTTCTAGGGATTCTGCACATGCTCTTTCTTTACGTACTTTCTCTGTGGCAACACTTCAAAAATCTGCAATAGCGAGACAAACGCTTAATCGATGGCTGAACAGCAGTTTCCTCATCATCTAGGCCTTCACCCAATAAGACATTAAACTTCCTCCTTACAGAGGGGCCATGCAGAAAAAGGGGGTGAAATCTCCTGTATTAAACGCTTCCTGAAATAAAGTCAATGCTGGGCACTTTTACAAATTATCACATGGAGGCAATGAACTGCTCCCTTCCATAGCCACCGGACCCGTGTGGGCAGGATGAGCTCCTGGACAAAATGCAGCAGGACAGGACTTGGACAGCTTCTGCCGTTCAGTCTCAGGCGCCTTCTCTACCAGCTTTAAAGCTTGGTATTAAAATCGCCTGGAGGAAGTAACGTCCAAAGTTCACACCTGGGAATAGATGTGCAAATTGTGTCTATGTTTGAGGGAGCTATTTAAATATTAAGCATTAGAATCTCTCACCAATGTGCATAAATCACTTTTCACAATATTAACGTTTTACAATGCAAATTAGAGCCACTTGGATCCTGTCTCTGGTGCCACTAGGAGCACTCTTTCCTGTACTTTTCACACAGAAGAAAGGGTTGAGACAGAGAAAGAAAGACAGGAATTATACATGACTACCACGGCCACATGCATCTATTTTGACCATGTTATATCAGTATTTCCTTCCCTTTAGGGGCCATGCATAGCCTTACATTATTTTTTTCTCTGTAGTTTTTAAAGCTATTGAGGCTCGTATTCTCTGCCCAGGACTAAGTTAAATGCTTTCTCTATGTCTCAAAGTAGAAAAGATTTTTTTTTTTTCTGGGAACAAAATGTTGAAAACACTGCATAATGGTTTCAATAGTTTGGGGGAAAGGAGGAAAAAATAAGGCTGACTTTCACTGCGTGGTGAAAGTTTCAAGGGACCACCCAGCACTCTGGATAGTACCAGTAGGTAAGACTGAAAAAAAGACAGAAGTCTAATTATATTTTGGGTCAAGTGTGAAAGGCAAGTTAATGACAAGCTTCTAGTTGCAGAAACATCTGAGCAACTTTGAAAATGGTATAACTCTAGAATGTTTATTGACACACCTACAAATCTTTGAAATTCAGTAAAATTTGCACCCCCCACAAACACACACGCACTTTCACACACCATCTTATGTTCCAAGTACCATGAGAAAGGATGTAAAGACCAAGATGCATGGAATTTCTGCTGGTGTGAGATGGGAAACCAGATGTGATGGAGGCTGGACACCTGTCATGACTATGGGCCTTGGAAACGGTAAGAACTTATCACCGTGCGGTTATAAGTGGTGTAATCTTAAGTCATTCATTGTTTCTGAGACATTGATTCCCAAGGATTAGCCAAGAATGATGATAATTTCTATCTTCAGAGGTTATTGCCTAAGTTAAATACTAAAAAAAAAATGGTCAGTAATGCTTACATGGATATACTCAATATAATTCCGCCTCCTTTAGCATATTTCCTTTATGAATTAAATAACTGTTAAGAATCCATTCCTCTTTTGACATTGTATTCCAGAAGCAATGAAGAGTATGACCAAGAATAAAAGTTAAGGTCATTGCCATAGAGAACCAGGTGTCAGTATGAAATAGGGAACCTTGACTATGTGAATAATACTTTTTCCACTGGTCAGTTCCTCCTGCCCCAGCTCTGGCTGTGGATTTCACTTTAATAGTGAACTTCGGAGACTATGCACATGCCAGGCATTATTTCCACATAAGAGGAAAAGGATGGATATCTCTCCATCTTTTTAGCAATCACTAAGATTCTGCTTTCCAGCATCTTTCAAGACGAGGGGTGTTATGATAAACTCGTTTACATTATAGCAGTATAAAATAGTAATAGTTTAATGTGTAAACTTCCCTGAGAGATATGAGCATATTAAAAATAATAATAGGTAACATTTACTGAGCACTTCCTCTGTGACAGCCACTATTCGAAGCACCTTTTATGTATATGTTCTTATTGCAGCCATATGGCATAGTTACTTTTAATGTCCCCATTCTGAAAGTAAAAATAACAACTAAACTTAAATAGATTAAAGAATTTAGATAAGTAACTTGTCATGGTCACGTATGGAACCACGATTCAAACATAATTTTTAACACTTAGTAAATATTAATACAGTATTATCAAAATGTACTATTATTAATAGTGCCCTCATGGATTTTATCATTTTACAGCATCACATATCAGGATAAATTAGATAAATACATCACTTTCAGACATAAAAAAGAGAATCTTATTCTAATACTTTTGGAAATTATTGCTGACAAGCTAATCTTACCCATACGCCCATGACTTTGGACTAGTAATTAACAATTCTGAGTTCTGGTCCTACGTATCATTTCTTGTTTAAAGTCATCACCATTTAAAATCCCTCAAAGCTCATAGAACTTAAGCTCATAGAGTGTTGTCCCCATGTCTGCACAGCTGGGGTGATTAGCTTCTCCAGGTTTATTTTGTAAATGCATTGGAGAGACTACTCCTTCTGTACCTCATAATCACTTTGCCACTTTTAGCCACCTCCAGGGCCAAATTAAGTATAATTTTGACAATAACGAGTCCTGAACCCTTGTGCCCCAGACTAGGTTAAATCTACATGTTAGGAACTATTATTACCAACACATCTTCTGGACATTTCCATTCAACTCTAAAATGGCACTAATACTAATTTCTGTAATTGTTTCTTTTTATACAGATAGAAAAAAATCCATAAGGGCAAGAGTATGTCCATTTAGTTTTGTTTTTCTTATTTCTACCACTTTACCCCAATTCCTACTACACCAGGTGCTGTATTCAGAACTATAAAGGTAAATTTTAGATTCAGCTTGACTGGATTAAGGAATAGCTAGCAAGGTAAGGCATTATTTGGGGGTGCATCTGTGAGGGTGTTTCCAAAGGAGACTGGTGTGTGAGTCAGTGACTTATTAGGGATTGTTCCCCCTCGGTGTGGGGAGGAAAGGGGACCATCCAATCAGCTGGGTGCCTGGATAGGACATAAATGCGAATGTGCTGGAGCTGGGGCACCTTCCTTCTCCTGTGGACATCAAAACTCTTGACTCTCTGACCTTCAGACTCCAAGGTTCCTGGGTTGCTCAGGTCTTCAGCCTTACAGTGAGTTACAACCAGCCATCATCTGAGACTTTTGAGCAGGGACTCAGCCTTACTACCAGTATCCCAGAGTCCCTAGTTTGCAGAAGGCAGGTTGTGGGACTTCTGGCCTCCGTAATCACATATGCCAATTCACCTCTCAGAAGTCAGTCTCTCTAAATACATTCTGTTGATTCTCCCTGTAGAACCTTGCCTAATATAAGCACCAACCAGATATCTTCTTACATGTACACAGCACAACAAACTCAAACTGTGCACACATTGGCTCCTTATCTTCTCCCCAAAGTCTTCCTGAGAACAGGTGTCTAACTGCACCTTGGGCAGGCCTGCTTATCTGTCCAGCACACAGTTAATCATCGTGTGCCACCTCCTTCTCCTCTTGTACTTCTCCTCGGTCACCAAGCTGTGTGGATTCTACTTCTTAAACTTTTCCTCCTCTCCACTCACCTGGTTTTAATTGCCACTTTCAGTCTATTTTGAAATATTTTCAAAACTTCTCTGGACTCTGTCTCCAGCGTGCTCCTCAAAAATATCAGTTTTTAAAGAAACACACAGCTGGTCAAATTACTCTTCTGCCGAAAGTCTTTCCATGAACTAGTCAAGAGTCTTCAAAATACTGTCTCCTACTTTTTCTGCTCTTCTCTCCCAGCCCTCACATTCACTCCGACTTCTAACTCTGTTGCACAATCTCGAATTCTCCTTTGTCTTTTATTTTCTGCTTTGATTTCCTCCTTTGGGAATATCCCTAACTCCTGTTAACCTTTGCAAACCCCTATCAGCTCCTCTGGGAAGAGTTCTGCTCCTCATTCTTCCCCCTTGCTCTTCCCTTCTTCAGACTTTGGTATTTCCATAGTGCCCTGAAATAAATTCATAATTTTCATTTTCTATATCCATGTCTATTAATACTGAGGTAGAGAAGATAAGATTTGATTAGAACAATTGCAAAAAGCAAACTGGTTCAAAAGAACCCAATTTTCCATTGTTTGTAGTTTTGTATGATGTTCAATATTTCATTTCCTGTTTCCACTACAATTTGAGAGAAAATCCAGACACCAGGAGAACCGACTAAGCGTTGTAGATTTGTTTGATTTTATAATGAAATATTTGTAATAAAACTCTTTTAATGGTATGATGAAGCCTAAAGGAATCATAAAAACACTCAGCTCCCCAAGGCTATTTTTTTTTTTGTAGCTTTAAGTTGTTGGTTTTTGAGATAAAAGCTTTAAAAGCTTCAAAAATGATTTGAAGCACTTTCTGCTTTTTAGAACTACAAAGACAATCTTCCAACCTGTGCGGTATTTTCCTGCATTAAAGGAACCTCAAAGGAATCTTCACAGAGTGGGCCGTGGTTTGTGACAGACACCACACCTGACCCCTCATTCTCTCACGGGAATCATGTGATAATTTCAAAGACTTGCTTTCTCTTCTTTTCTGTCGCCCTTCCCCATGTTTGAGAAGGAGAAGGAAAAGAGAGGGAAAGAAAGAGAGAGAAAAAGAAAGAGAGAGGGAGAGAGGAAAAGAGAGACAGAAAGAGAGAGAGAGGGAAAAGGGAAAGAGAGAAAGAGGAAAAGAGAGAGAGAAAAAGAGAGAGAGTAAAAAGAGAGAGAGAGTAAGGGAAAGAGACATACTCTATTCTTTCTGCACGATGTCTGTTTATCCTATATAATTTTATAAAGTTAAATCTTTGAGATATGTAAGGAACATGTCTGAATAGTTGAGCTTAGGCTTTGCGACCTCAATGTCTTCTTGAACACTGAATCCAGGTTTACTCCCTAAGCTATTATTATACTTTTTTATTTTAAGAAGTGGTTAAATGGGTTTGAGTATACATCAAATGTGTTTAAGAAAATTCACAAATATTATTATGAAAGGCAGGTATAATTTAAATTGTTGTATACATATATTTATCCATTTCTACATATTTTATGATATTTTTACATATGTATATTTTATATATATTCTGGGGAATATCTTTTCATATACAGAATTCACAGGAAAGCATTGGCAAGACAGAAATCTCCTGAAATAGTAGATATGTTCTAAAATAAGTGCCTTGAAAATAAAAATTGTATATCTATATTTATTAACTTAGTTGAATTTCTTAATTTGTCTTTCCCTGAGATGTTGTAGATTTCTCTGGATTTTGTTAATTAAAATAAAATCATAAAGTGTCTAATACAATCCTAACATGTGGAAGACTCTCAGTAAATGTTGTGTATTCTCCCTTGAGAATTGTAAATGATCATAGTTCTAATTATTTAATATTCGTTGAATGTGTTGTCATAGTCATTTAATATGTGTTTTTAATTATCAAAAAGGAAAATGTTGCTCTTAAATTGAAGTCCTCTTTTGTTTTAAATGTCTAACCATTTATTTTAATGTCTATTAAATTTAAATGTCTAAATTTAATATATCCAGTATTTAGCATGACAAATGGTAACACAAATGGAAACACTGTAAAACTGGTGTCATTTTTTTTGTTGTTAATGTGATAGATCTATGATCTTGAGCACAGAGTATGGAAGTTGTAGTGGAGAAAGAGAAAGAGGAAGAATTCCAGCATCCTACCCAGGGATTATTCCTTGTAGACTTTGAAATGTTGATATGTAATTTTACCCTCAATAAAGTCATTCAATTTCCTAACCTACACAGTGAGGATAATAATATATTATCTATTTACCTTTCGTAAGTAACTCAAAACCAGGGGTTTGTAGGTTTATTCTGCTGAAATAGTTTTATTCAGGTAAATTTTAAATGAACATTAAACTAAACATACTTATAGTTACAACCTAATGACATAAATACAGCCCAGAGAAAACATCACCGCAATCAAGATAGTGAACATATTTACCAGTGTCATCACCACCCAAGTTTCTTCATGCCCCTTGATAATCCACCCTAATATATCTCATGCCTCCCCTTCCCCTTAGCAGCCATGAATCTACTTTTTGTCATTAGGGATTATTTTGCATTTTCTTAAGTTTCATGTAAATGGAACAGTATGTGCGTTTTATGGTCTGCAGTCATTCACTTTGTTTAATCAAGTTGATACCCATCTAGGTAACGGCATTCATCTACCGTTCATTCTCTTTTGGTGATGATCAGTATTCCAGTATCTATTCCAAAATTTTTCTCCTTTCACCTGTTGAAAGATATATAGGTTGTACTGAGTTTTGAGATATTACAAGTAAAGCTCCTATGAATACTCTTGAGCAACCCTTCATACGGATATGTGCTTTGACTCTTGAATAAACATCTAGGTATGGAATGGCCGCATAATATGGCAGGTGTATTATTTTTAGGAAATAAACCACTTCCAAACTGCTTGGATAATTTTATATTCTCATCAGCAATATGAGAATTTCAGTTCCTCAAAATCATCACCAATATTTGGTATGATCAGTCTTGTTCATTTTAAACGGTATAATACTTAGTAATGTAATCTCACTGGGATTGTATGTTCTAATTAAATCTTTTATCTTGAAAGACACATGTCCTAGAAACAAAGTCTCCTAATTTTTCTTTTTTTAAACACAAAATTATATGCAGTTGTGAAAATAATACAGATACATCCTGTGTACATTTCACCCATTCTTTCACAATAGTGACATCTTGAGGGGCAGTGTCTGTGGCTCAAGAAGTAGGGTGCCGGCCCCGTATGCGGAGGGTGGTGGGTTCAAACCCAGCCCCGGTAAAAAAAGAAAAAAATAGTGACATCTTGAAAAACTATAGAATAATGTTTCAATCAGGATAGTGACATTAATACAGTGAAGATACAAAATACTTCCGTCACCACTAGGATCTCTCTTGCTGCACTTTTACAGTCACTTCTACCTTCAACTGTTTTCTATGTGTTTCTGTTTTCTGTTTTCCTGTTTCCTTTCTCTTAACTTTCTTCGAGTAATTTGAATATTTTTTTAGTTTAGATCTTGTTTTATTTATCGTGCATTGAAGGATATCACTTTATAAATAGTTTCCTTAGTGGTTTCTTAGGTATCACAATATATAAACATGAATATGGTCCACTGTTTATCGGTGTTTTAGTGCTTTGAAGTCCTTTACCTTCTCAATTTTAAAAAAGAAATAATTGTTCAATATATCCCCATTATATACATTGAGCACCAGATCAAATTGTATAACAGTGTTCAAGCATCAATTATGATGTAAAGAACTCATTAAAAGGAAGATAAAAATTGTCCTATTTTTATCCATTCTGGTTTTGTCTTTCTTTTTTGAAGTTCCAAACATTCTTCTATTTTCTGATTAGAAAACTTCCTTTAGCCATTTGTTAAGGATGCATGTTCTAGAAATAAATTCTCTTAAGTTTCGTTTTTCTAAAAAATGATTTATCATTCATTCCTAAGTGATACTTTTGCTGTATATAGAATTTGTGGTTGACAATTTGCTTCTTTCTGTATTTAAAAAAATGTTGTACTACTTTCTCCTGGCCTTCATAATTTCAGATAGGAAGCCTGTTTTAATTTATTCCCATCAAAAGTAAGGCACTTATTCCCCACACTTCATCTCTGAGTGGACATGTAAGATCAGCTCACCGCTGTGCTCTGCTACTAATGAGGACATGAGAAGTGAAAGGCTCACATCCACAATGATTTTACTGCTGCAGGTCTGGAGTGGGCAGAATCTCACCTCCCTATCTGGCCCACAGACATGAGAAGAAGAGAGCGGAGCAGGGGGGACAGAGTGTTAACTAGTCCTGTCTCCACCACCAGTTCGCACATCTTTGGATAGATGCTCAGCAACCCACTACACCTGCAAGCCACCCTCCCTATGGTCAGGCAGACCAGTGGCTAGCTTCTCACTCCTGATCCCACTCCCTTGCCCAATCAGTCACCATGGCTTGTCCTTTTTAACTCTACACCATGATTTTTATTCTGGAACACATGCTTTCCTCATGTTCTCTTTAGTTCTAGCTTGGTTATTTGTAATGTCCTGTAGTCAGGCTTCTCATTTCTATGCCTGAGAAGGAGCAACTAACTATAGTGAATCCATCTCCAAGGCCAGAACTAGCTCACCTCGTCACTTGGCAGACATTTAACTCTTCTGGACCACAATATCCTCAGCTTCCCAATGGGAACATGGAAGTGAGGTGTTTACAGAATGGTAGTGAGACACAAGTTGGAATAGATGATAGATGGATAGATGAATGGATGGATGGATGGATGGATGGATGGATGGATGGATGGATGGATGGATGGATGGATAGATAGATAGATAGATAGATAGATAGATAGATAGATAGATAGATAATCTGCAACGTACCTGCATTTTGAAATTATAATGCATCATTACTTGCTAGGTACAGGAAATCATAAACTACTTCCAGGAAGATTCTTTTACTCATACATTTCAGATCGACAGAGTTCCTGTGATCTGCTTACCTAAAAATAGCTGCTGGTGGTGACACTGAAACCCCAAGCACACTCACCTCCCTCAAGCCAAGTCCATTTGGAGGTTTGTTCAATTTTAGCCATGTAATATAGTCATATGGGGCAAAAGCTGTTAACTTTCATCTTGTTCCCTTCAGTAACTTCTTAAACACATAGAATTCTAAAGCTGCCTATAAATTAACCCCAAGTAAAATAAGTCACCCAGAAATGATTGAACTACCTTTCTGAATGCAAGTAATAACATTCATTGATTAATGCATCTATGAGTATATGGGTAAAACTAAAGTAACAAATGCTATAAAAAGAAATAAATTGTTTGCAAGTTCATTGGCACAACACAATAGGACATGCTGGTGCTTAAAATTATTCATAACTTTTAAAAACTATCATCACTTATACAATTTTGTCACATTTTAATATTGTTTATGATAATGAACACAAACATTAGCATGGCTTACAGCCTTTTAAAATTAACAGTACTTTTGCAAAACATTTTGCTTTACAAGCCACTGACTTACTTTACTCCTTCGTTTTTATTGCTTTGTGTAGAGGAAACCACCTAAAGTTTCTTGATGATAAGTAGTACGATGACAGCTTAAACTATTTCTTATGAACTGAACATACGTTTTGAGAGTTAGTGTAGATATTTGAAAAGGATTAAAAAAACAAAGATTATATTTTAGTCTAAGTTTCCAGTATGCAAGGAAAGTGAGACCCAGACAACAGCACATAGCAGCTGGATAAAGGGTGAGAGTTAAGGAACAATTCAGAATTACCATCCGATCCTCAACATCATGATGGCTTTTCATATGCTTGGTTGTGTCTTTCTGGACTCACTTAAGTGGCATAGTCCATATTCCCACACAGCTCTATTCAGGGAAGAAAATCGATGCTGAGACCCTAAGCCTTAAACAAATTGTCAAGGGATGAGGCTTGAGATAACGGAGACTCTCTGCATATTTAAATATTCAGGAACCCAACTTGATAAATACGGAGGATAAGATAGACATGTCAGGGAAAGAAAAGGTCCCTGTTTGCATCCCAGGTACTTTGCCAGTTCCCTGTGATGTTCAATAATAAACTTGGCTTTCAATATTGACAGATGAATGATCTGACTTTAGAGGAAGAGTTATTATCCAGGAAGGCTGTGTGTTGTGCAAGTAATTTTGTTTTAGTTCTGGGGGCTCATGGCATAAAGACCCTCCACCATCATCTGCAGCTTGAGGATACACAGCTGGAATGGCAGAGGATTTGTTATTTGTTAAACATCCATGAATTTCACCACAGGCCTTCTTCCGACACGGAAGCATCTGTGAATCAAACTGTTCCCCAGCTGTTCAGCCACCACTTGCAGGTTCTTGTAGTGTAAAGTCCCCATTAATACCGCGGGTTACACTACACCCCTGATGGGTCCATGCAAAATCGTTCCTCTTAAACTACAGTTTAACACATGAAATCCCCCAAAGATAAATCCCTAAAGGTTCTTTTAAAAAAAGAAAAAAAAAATCATGTCTTTGGAGGAGTGACTGCCAGAGTTTCTGGGCCAGCTCTCTACATTTTCATTTGAACCCTTTTTAGTTTCCGAAGTTTCCTTCCAGGTAGATACACCCTCACTGCTTTACCACACAGAAAATAGAAAAAGTGTTCATGAAAGCAAGATTCGAATGCTAAAGAGAATAAAAACAGATGCCAGACTGAAGTTGTTTTAGGCCTTATCTACAAAAGCACAATTGCTTCGGGACCCTTTAACAAATCGTTTTCTTATTAAGGCTCTGGAAATTTTAATTTCTTTAACAGTGACACGCATATTTTAGGTTTTAATTAAAAGCTTTGAGTTATAATAGTTTGTATCATTGTACCACTGTACTTTTATTTAAAAACAAATTGCATTTATAAATCATTTGGTAAAGGGGATTTGAGAGCTTTACTCCAGGAAATGGAAAAAGAGTAGACTTTCATATTAAAAGCAAAACAATAATAGGTAATGTTTACATTTGCAATGAACATTTAATTTAACATAAATTCCAACTAATAATTATGGTAAATGGATAATTATAAGATTTGGTAATTTAGCAAAGTTGAAACTTCTCTGATTGTCCATAGAAAACATACAATAATTTACTTTAAAATTCAAATATCATCAATGATTATATTTTGTTTTATTACTTCAAAATTTCATTAAGATCATGCTAACTGCTGTAATCCATGTACTTGCTCAGTAGTAGCTTTTTATTAATCTAGGATTTTTTAATATCAGATTCAGTGTCCTAATACCCTATATCTATTTTGCTCTGGATTTATGTTTCTTTGAATCTAAAGAATATAAATGAAGTTCAGTAGTAGTCACATAAGTATAATAGTAGTCACATAATGTATGATAGCTTAAACCTGATATGTGCATATTACATCAGTCATTAACAAAACAATTTTAATAGAATTCCAGTTCTCTGCAGATTTTCATAATAGATGTCATTTAAATTTTGCTATGTTTTTGAAATTTCAAATAGTAAGCTTCAATCTTTAGATTTTGGGTATTAGATTTGTTTGTATTCATAAATGAAAATAAATGTACATTTAAAATAAAATTTCTGGTATGTAGGCAAGTTTCTGACAGTAAATAACATACTTGGCTCTATTCTTGAAGACAGAAAATGTGTAATATACCTTCTGCCTGCTCATATTAAAAGAAAACTTTACCAATTCCTAAGTAGACACGTCATTGATAGTACATAATGTGTATTCAGGTGGTGAGGAATGGCAGGCTAGGTTGATGGCAGGCTAAGTTCTATAGCCTCCCCTGACCTATGCCCTGATTACCCACACTAAGCAACATTTTTTCAAAGAGAAACCACTCTTTTTCCCAATTACTATCCTTCTCCATATCACTGCTGTGCACACCTCCTTCCCAAGCCCAATCTCCATTGACATGCTTACTGGACTGTGACCTCTACCCACGTATTACAATCCTAGGGAATGTCTCCATAATTCATGACAATTTGGCCACATTGGTCCAGCTCATGACCAACACATGGCCTTACAATAGATCGCCCCTCTGGCTAGACTCCTTTTTCCTAGATGTTTTCATGGCCGCAGCCATTTCTTTTCATGTTAATATATTGGAAAAGATTTCTCTCACTATCCAGTATATGTTAGCTATTCTCCATAAACTTCCATAGAAAGTAGGGATTACATTTTACTACAAACAAGTTAAAAAGTGCCTTGCATGAGTTAGGACTTTGTTTTTCTCAAACTTAAGAGTCAAGTAGGTTTGAGGTAGTAAAGATAATTCAAGGCCCTTGTCCTTTGCATAATGGACACCTAGTGTCCACCATCACTTCGATATTCTACCCAAGAAGAAACCGGTAGAGAAGGGAGTGTGTCTGCATGCGGAATGCAAAGCTTTCCCAGACATTTCAGTGTCTTTCACGTTTCATTCAGAATTATGTCACATGGACACAAGGGAATGTAAACATCTATTTTTTCCACTTTGTAGAACAGTGATGATCCATTAGCAATAAAGAATAAATAATAAATAGGCATCCAGAGCATCTATCAAATTTTTCACACGTGTTCTGTTTTATTTGCTTTGCTTCCCTTATCATATTAATTAATTATGTATTTGTTTTGTATTTAATGTCCTCCTCCCCCTTACTATTAAAAGATGCTGTATTGAGGAAATGAGAAGCCCCATCCACCTGATGAATTTCTATAATCTAGAAAACTCACTGGCCTGTAGTGTCTGCTTTATAAATATTTCCTTAGAGGAAGAATTTGGGGTTAATTGAAGTTCAATTAAATAGCAACTTTGACTTACATAATCCAAACTTATAAAATAAATACTTATGATCTTAAGGTGTCACAGAAAATGTCTTCGATCTTTTCAGTTAATTGAGTCAATGATTATTTAAATTTTTATTCCAAGGAAACATCATGTAGAATCAAAGATTACAAAGGCTTAATCTGCCATTACCTTGTTTTGATTTGAAAGAATTCTAATACTTGAATTTCAACACGTTCTTTTGTATGAGGCTAATTCCTAGTAGCGTCACCACCCTCCCATTCTCTCTTTGCACCCCTCTAACAACCACAGAAATGCAGCAAGAGGTGTATGTAAGTTTGGAAAAATACTATATACTAAAAACAGCCAGATAGCTCATATACAAAAATGTCAGAGACAAGTTATTTGTTTAATCAACTCCCATAATGCTATAAATTAGTGAAAGATCATGACTGTTGGCTTTATTCACACTTTAACTTCTAAGGTGCATTATTTCTTAAATGAAAAGAAATCTGTTGTATATAAATTAAGAGGACTAGGGTTCTTCTTTCTTTAGTTTTAAAATTAAATAGCAAAATGCCTGCAACATATAGCAGGTATATATTAATTTAGTTGGAAGGTGTTCAAATATTTTTTAAAAGATTCTCCCTTAGATTACTGCAGCTAGGAACTTTAGTAGGTCTTCTAGAATATAAGCTGTTATAGGCAGAATGAGAAAATTTCTGAACTTACAGCACCTATCATCAAATTCTATCCTTTCTGGAAGTAGGCTGCCAGGGAAATGATTACTTTTGTATTCCCTGGCTTTTGATATTGTTAAGCGCAATGAAAGATCGTTAGTTGTTTGGCTGTTTTTCAGTTCTTTTGAAACTGAACGAGCACCAAATGTCATTTCCAACACATTAACGTTCACTTAGAAAGGAAAGTTCAACATTGTAAAGACAGAGCAATTTCCATTGGCTCACAGGGAATCATCTGGCACTCTCTTTACAGAACAAAATCATACAAAACTGATGTAATCCTTTTTATGTTTCCATTATTATATAACAATTATTAACCAATACTATTTTAATTAGGGAAGCAATTACTTTCCCACTGAGAGAACTGAGGCCCTGGGAGCTATCCAAAATCACAGAATTGGCTTAGAAAGCTTGTTAAAACTACAACCCAAATGTCCTGACTTGTCAGCTCGTGTTCAGACCATTTTTTCACTAGGGCACCTAATAGACAAATTACAAAGGATCATTAATTCTTCAGGTCACTTGAGTATCACTTAAATACCCAGAAAGGAACAACTTGCCAAGTGTTATACTGATGCTTGAAAATGTTAAAGGATGAAGAACTTTCACCTACAAAGTACCTTATAGGCCCTGGATCACTGCACAATCAGAGTTATCTTCAGTGAAAAAAATCAATTTAACTTCAAATAAACTATGTATCTGTTTGTTGTTTACTTTTAAGACTAAACATATTATTGTAACTTTGGGGTACCACTCACTAATCTGTTTCTCTGTATGGATTTTCCAGAATGAAATAACATGGATATGATAGTAATCACAAGTAAAATTGCAATGTCAGACCTTCACATTTTTCCACTTTATATTATGTAAATACTTAGAAGTTTATTTTAATATTCCAATCCTCATCATAAATGATAAAAAAGGAATGCCTGAAAATACAGCTAATAAAAGTTAGTTTGTAAATGCTGTCTTATATACTCATTATTTTTTAAATCAAAATAAATATCTCAACTCAATTTAGTACCCAATTGCTTGGGTGCAAACATTTAGATTCCTGAAGGTCAATTTTACAAGGTGCTAATATAAACTTCATGATTTTTCCTTTTGCATATGACAAGATTGAAAGTAAAATATATTAGCAATTTTTAAAAGGCTGAAAAAATTAAGAGGCAATATTACTAAGAAGATAGTACCACCATCACCTCCTGAATCCAAAATGCAAAGTATTTTTATTTACAAAATTTATTTCCCTGGATTTAAAGAATATACAAGAGAAAAGAAAAGAAGGAGAGACAGAGGAAGAAAGGTGGGAAGGAGAGAGAAAGAGTAAAAAAGGGGGAGAAGAAAAGAACGGGGGAGGGGAGGAAAGAAGAGGAAGAAGGAAGAGATGAAACCAGGAAAGCACATGTGTCTCCCAGCTCCCCTTGGCTCTGGATAAAAGAAGGTGAAGCTAAATACTCTTAGTCCTTCTGAAGAATTCATTCCCAGAGATCTCAGCATGTACCACACTGAACACCTGACTTCTGTTAAGTGAGGGCCCCTCCGCCCATCTCATTCTCACAGCATCTTCTTTCTATCTCTTGATTTTTTCCTTTCTGTTCTTTGAATATTTCCATTTCCTCTCTTTCTAATCAAATGGAATTTATTCACCTGCAGCAAAATATCATGCTGACTTAATTCATTTTTCTTCATTGTCTTTCAGGAAAAAAAAAACGACTATACCTCAGATGACCCAAATTATAGTAAGAAAAACATGACGCTTCAGTGATTCACATTTTTATCTCCAATACATAGTGTGCTTATTCTAAGCTATGCATGATTCTGTTGAAAAACAGCATAATATGAATCTCCCAGATAGACTGATAGCAGAATTGACAGTCATGAGGACAATTAGTATTAGATAATTTAAGTTAAATTTGGTTCTAAAATGTATAGGTGATTTGGGAAATACTACTTATATTTCTTGTTAAAAGATTTGTATTATTTTAGAACATTAAAAGTTTCTTATTATGGCATTTAAGATTTGGGAAAAGATTAAAGAATATTGATCTATCTGACTTTAGGAAGATAATTATTTCCCTTCGAATTTCTTTTAGGGATATAATGCTCTTATGTCAATTATTTCCCCCAAAGAGCTATCTGATACATTTGCAGAGTTTTCAAAATCAAGGCATTTTATTATTGCAATAAATTTATAGTCTATACTAATAATAACTTTAGAAGGGATTCTTTTTGTTGAATATTCATATATGTTATCATTGGTAGATTATTAATTCAATTATTCAAAATGTTATATGTCCATATAAATAATATTAGCATTTTGTATGTATCAAAGTGTGTATTACAAATTTCTTTTTATGTAACACGTTTTTTAAATACATGTCACCCTTTATGCAGAACACCTTTGAAAGTCATTCGGTGATACTTGGTTTAATCGAGAGAAGAGAAATAGAAAGAATAAAATGTCTATTCGATTTTTTAAATTCTTTTGTTTTAATTTTGAGAAGAAATCAAAGTGGTTTAAATCCTTTTCTCTTGAAATATTGTAGCTGGAGTTCTTCAACTTATGCCTTTAGTTTGCAAATATTAAAGGAAAGTGCCAGTAAATATTCAGCTACCCAAATAATGTAGACCTACTACGTATAAGTGAAGAAAGATGATTACACAATGTCCTTTGGGGATATTCTCACATGCAACTCGTCTCTTCATTGAGATTAGTTTTCTAAATGTTTGACAAAGATCGGCATTATCTTCTGCTCAGAAGTTCCTTTTTTAAAAGTATTCACATTCTTCAAGGAAATCAAGCTACTGGCTTTTCTTTTACTCCTTTTAAAGGTTTTTGATTCTTATATAGAATCAGACTCCATTTCGCATATATTGTTAGACAAAAACATGCATATTAAGCCATTATTTTTACATTAGCAAGTTGTCCCAAGGTGGGTTTTCATCATTTTAAAGACATTTTGTTGTGTGTGTTACTCTCTTTTTGTCTAATCACCTCTAAAATTATGAACACTACAAGAATAATACATGCTGAATAACAAAACAGCTTGAAATATTCATAACTAAGAAAGCAACTGTTAAATGTTCATAAACAAAGTTGTTTGGAGACTCCTTTATTAATTTTTAATTTATTTTCAGTCAATTCCTTATTACTTCCAAATTCCTGTAGGGGATTGTGTTAATTAGTCATGTGTAAAATATTCATTAAAACCAGCTTTCTATTTTCTTCTTTTATTGCAAATTTACATTTCTAACGTTGTAACCAAATAAATGCCATTGGGCAGAGAAACCACATTAATTTTGATCAGCCACTTAAAATAGAAGCTCATACAACAAAGGATATTGTGATAGAAACTGGACAAGTTCTACTTGGTAGATCTTCCTATTGAAATGGCAGATTGGGATCTTATTCCTGTTCAAAAAAATAACTACTATATAAAATACATTGTATATGAAATCTAGTAAACTAACCCAAAATGAAATAATACTGACGTTATGCTTGCATGCCCTCACATTTCAGCATTTCAGAAGCAATGTGTAGTTTAGTCAGGGATTCAAAGTTAATCAACAGAGACCATATGGACTCTAAATTGAATTCCTGGGGTAGCATGAGTTTTACTAAACTAATCCTCTTTCTGTTTTACTTTTATGAGTTTCTTTAATTGCTACTTATTACTATTAAAATACATTAATTGTCTGTCCTTACTATTTTGATACCATGCTACAAATAGCAAGGTAGTCTACGAAATTGGATAGTTATGTAAGTTTAGTATTATTAATATAGCTATTGACTTTTCCTCTAACATAAAAGTATGGCAATAAAATATTCATACCTAATATCTCTAAAAGAAATATATGCCAGCATTATAAGAAAGTTTTAATGCTGGGTATAGTATTGTCAGAGTGAAATTCTCAGTTTGGTTGACACCATAGTTGTTTCTGGCTATAGTTCAGAGTCCTCATAGTTCATATTTGCTGCAGCTATTCTGAACCCCAAATCAGAATTTTAAGTCTTCAGTCGCATAATTAAAATTTAAAAATGAAACTGCCCATTAGAAAGTTCATTAAAATATATTTATTTATTATTTTTAAATCTCAGAATATTATATTATATGTATAAATTTGATTCCATCAGAACAAAAACAGAGCATGTAAACAAAGCACATGTAAAATAAAATATATTTTAATCTGGTAAAATAAAACATATTTTTCATTGGAAAAAGTAAAAAAGAAACATATTTATTTTGTTTGAAGAAAAATGTAATTACACCTAAATAAAGAGAAATTAAAATAAATAGAACATTTTTCATTCGTTTTTACAAGAAGAGGTAAATTTACTGGTAGTAATAAAATAAAGGTTATGGCCAATGACAACATATATGCTACATACTAATTTAGCAACATTAACCAAACGTCTCAGAGTTCTCTGTTCTCTGAAATTGAGCCACAAAGGAGGCAAAGATTTAGGTTGCATGTACTTATTCAAGCACAAAACCTACTCATCAAATGATTTGGATTATACAGACTAACAGTTTAAAACTTCTTTCTTCAGTAAACAGTAAATTCAATAGAAGATTGAATTTTTGAAAGACAAGTGGCAATATTGAAGCAGATGTGTAGCAGACCAAAAAATATTCTAGTAAATGGTTAATTGCAGTAGTCAATAGCCAAAATATATTCTAAGAATGGTTAATCATAGTAGCCTATGGCCAATTAGTATGGTCTGTTCACTCGACTAACTGTACCTCTCAGTCTATACACTTTGGGTTGGTTATTTTCCAGAAAAATCCACCTAGCCACATTGTTGTCTATCCTGCATTGATTTCTACATTTTGGCAAAAATAAAATGGGGACAGACATTCCATAATTACATTCACATAAACTGATCTACTGGTCTAATATTGTAATAATATTTTTTTAAAAAAAGACTACATGCCTTGCTGATAAAGAATCCACAGTTGCCTTCCAAGAACTTTTAAAGACTTACTATCAGTCACAACTTCATAACTTCATGAGCTTTTAGTCTTGAATAGAATAATTCTTCAAGACCAGAATTTCCTAATTTACACTACAAAGCCCTTTAAAAGCTCGTAGAGTGTCTTTTTAGTTAAATCCCTGACTTCCCTTGATCATGAACGTTCTGTACTTTGCCAGTGGAAAATCATTTTTACATCTTAGATGGTAGAGTAGCAAGGGGCTCATGATGAACATGAAATTTGGACTTCTCTGTTATAGATGATAACCTCTATGTCAAGCAGAAGTGTACTCAGTGAACAGAGTGTGAGCCGGACCTGGGTCATCTACTTGCTTATTCTCCGTGAAAAGAAATTGAAAGTAAAATGGAAGCTGAATAGTGTGTGTGAGTGAATGTGCTACGAGAAGAAAGATAAAAACCTTTGATGTTTAAGTTCTAGTTTAACATTGACCCTTTGACAAATTTTTAAACATAGTTTCTTGATGTGAAAAAGACAAAACCTTTTCTGCTTGTCTTCACACTATTATGAAACATCAATAATACACATATAAGTATAAGGATATGTTATAATGATATAACAAATTATACCATCTTCTCCTTATTCTCGCTATGAACTTTTAACAATATTCTCAGCATGGTCCATCCTGTTTCTCAAAGTGGTTTGAAATCCTCAAATAATTAACCTTTCTAGATCTCTTACCATCAAAACTTTCTGAGGTTTTGTGTAACCAATTTTTTTTCTCCTAAAATATCTTTGAATGATTTTCAGAATTTTAAAAGATTGTTTTTAATTTCCTGTGTCTGTGTATGTCCGAGTGTGTGTTTTCTACAGGAACAGTTCGACAGATTAAGTTCAGTAGAACTGGGATGACATTGCTCCCAAAGAACCAGTAGCAGCACTTTCTCAGAACTGTAGGATAATTTATTTTTTCTGAAAATATTCTCAGCTGGATCTGAGACTTTCAAATGAAAGCTGTGGCTCCTTTTTAGAAACATCTCCTCACAACTATTGAGTTTCCCATTTAGGATATTGCCATATGCTTTGTTGTTTCTTCTCTATGAAAATATACCATGTTCTTTTGAAAGTACTAAAACTTTTTGGAAAAGAACTGTCTTTTCATCAAAAACACCTAAATAATACAATATTCTAAAAATTTTTAATATTTTCTGTCCCATCCTTCAATATTAATAGGAAGTTGAATATTACTAAAACAAAATGACACTATGTAACCTCGACAAATGACAAAAATATATTTTGTTTTTATTGCACACACTATGAAAATTGACTAAAACAAGCTACCCCTAACTATTATTATGAACACATCTGGTCTTCCCAGTAGGTATGCATGAAATGAGTTATCAACTTATAACATCTAGTTTTTAGTGTGTCTACTACCTCAAATATTTTTTATGAAATGTTTGGTAAACTCATGTCAAAATGATTAAAAGAGTGGTTTTTATTAAGAAAAAGTTGGTGTTCTTCTGTTTTTGTTTTTTTGAAGAATTAACTAAGCAATTATCTTTACTACCCTAAAACACACTTTCATTAGAACAAAGCAATTAAATTTAATACCCTGTTATTAGTCTACACAGCTAGGATTTTGTCATAGCAAATAATCTTATTTTCACTTCACAATAGAAAAGAAATGCTTATTTTTGCTCTCATTTCTAAAACAAATAACAACTAATGCACACCAAGTCTCCTGTCAAATGGAGGGCCCAGATAAAAACTTGGAACGTATGTTTATTCACATTTCAAAAATCTTTTTAAGTTAAGGCTCACGTTGAAAAGGGAGCGATTTGGAAGAAAACCACAGATTAAGAATTTATCATAACAGAATGACATTTCTTTTGACAGCATAACTCAATTGCTACTCAAAAATAAATCATTTATGATTCAAATGCTGTGAATATTTATTTAGTGTCATACCTGTCAATTGTTTGATTTTTTTTCCCCAAGGATAGAGAAGAGCAAATGTATATCTCTTATAAAACAGCCAAATTGATTCTTGGTCACAACAAAAAAGAAAAAATCACAAACGGTGTTCCTTAAAAAGACCAGCAGTAATTTTCTATTGTCCAAATAAATCACAAGGAGAGCAGAGAGAATTTTCTTAATAGTGCTCTACTGTCTCTGAAGCCATCACTTGATAAAATATCATTCAAATGCAACATTAGAAAAATCTATCCAGGCCAATTGATAGGATAATATTTTATTATATTTGATAAAAGCAGAAAGAATCAAATCCCCCATCTATTTCCAAAATTTAAGTTTCTGTGGGATCGCAAACACCCAAACAGTATCTTTCTGTCTCTATTGTCACACCTGTGCTAACATTCCTTTACAAACTATCCATAATAGTGACTTAAGTGTCTGAGATGGCATGCTGGAACTGAGAGCAGGCAGGAATTAAGAAAAAATTCTAGGAAATTAAGTTTGAGAAGACACCACTGAATTCTGGATAAGGATGAGTCATGTTTAAAATATAGTGTCCCTGTAAGATACTGTTCCAATATTTTAAAACAACATTTAAAATTAACACTGAACTTACACAGCATCTATCTTATCATGTTGCTGGAGATCAGAAGATTTAACATCAAAAACAGTTTGCTGGATGGATGATTTTGGACAAAGCATTAACATTCTCTAAAATGCAATGATAATTTCTATCTTGCACTCTTTTTGCTAAGAGTGACTAACGTTTTACCTGAAAATTACACTGTCATGTAAAGCTCTGTAGTAATATAAAGGACTCCTGTGCTGATGGTAGTGATTAATATTTTGGAGCCTATTTAACCAGAAAATTTCTCATCAAACTTGATTGTGTTCTCTGGTAGTTAAACTTCCCTGTATGTTTATAAACCAGATTTAACATACAGTTTAATCTATTTTTTATTGATATATAATAAGCATATATATTTTTAAGATTCAAATGATATTTGATACATTCATATAATGAATAAAGATCAAGTCAGAGCAGCCAGTATCCATCACCCTGAACATTTATTTTTTTGTTATGCTAAGAATATTCAAATTTAGAGAAATGAGTCTGAATGGAAACCTGTTGGCTAAAATAAAGTAACTCCTGCCAGTTAAGGCACCATGGAGAAGCAGAAGTCAGGAATTTTGAGACCAAGTCTCTTCATTCAGCTTATACTTGGTTTATCTTGGTTCATGAAACAGAAGATGTGGATTATAGGCCCACCAAGTTTCTACTCAAGTAGTTTCATATTTTTGGTCAGAATTGTTTAAAAAGTTCTTTTATGCTTCTTTTTTTAAAAAGTTCTTTTATAGATCACTAATAACATAATTGACGGATAGTCATTTGTACTTTTATGAGTCAAAAATGATTTTATAACCATTAACTCAAATAATGTTCAATACTGCCTACCTCTCAAAAAAATATATATAAGAGAAGGAAGGCAGATATCACTCTCCCGATGTTAAATAAAAAGTAATGCTAAATAAAGTTATAAGCTTTCAGGAGTAGAACCATGATGCTCAACAAAAACTGGAGTCTGGACTATATTATAATCCAAGAGAATAAATTTCAGAATTTTTATGAAACATTCTCTTATAAATGAAAAAGAAGTTATTGATCAGAAAGCACATTAATTACTATTAAATATTCTCAAGAGTTAAAAGATATATTTAAATTTAAAGAGATTTAAATGTTTCATTCCACATATTACTGTATAAAAGCGAGAAGATGAACCATCCTTGTTTTTTCTTCACTAGATAGTTTCAGTAAATGATAGAAAAATAATTATTCACTCAAATTTTTAGATTTAGGCCCTTCTTAGCAAGTAGTACTGTATTTCAAACAGTATATCAGTGCAAAAAAGTGCAAATAATTATTATGGTCTTTAAAAAAGGATTACTTTTTCTCTGGATTTAAACATGAGTAAATAAATCATATTCTATCCACAAAACTCTCTAGCGTTGATTAGAATCAAGTTCAATGGTATTCATATTTCATTTAAAGATATTAATTCACTTTATAAAAGTGTACTCACACCATTTATACTAAATTGCTTTTAGATATCTTATAATAATGATTCTTTGATTCCCAATGAATATTTTTAAGCTGCTTTGAGATATCCCATAAATGAATATTTTAGAGAAATGAATCACAGCTCTATTTCTATTTTCATGTTACATGTTAGAAACTTTTATATAGTTCCTAAAATCTAAAATATAGTAACATAGACTATATACTATTTACATGTCAAAGATATTTGTCTATTAACTCTTGACATTTCTCTACTACTGATTTCCTGGTGAAAATAATACATTAGATTGAATTGCAGGCAGCTGAAATAGTACCACAAATTAAGACACAGTGAAACCTACTTACTTCTTTCAGTTAGCTCAATTTACATAGAAATTTTATAAACTGTAGATTGTCTTGTATTGGTTGAGTTACAGAAAGTAACATTATGTAACAGCCATGGAGTATTAGCATACAGACTGAAGAAAAACTATTTTTGATCTTCCAAAAAAATACACAAATATTTTAAAACTCTAAAACTTATTTCTGGGTGGACTCTACCTCTCATTTTAGTAAACTAAATTCAGAACAGAATCTAGCTATTGTATTTTAAAGTTAACTTTTTATAAGATTAATGAAAATAAGATATTGTGATACTAGCTTTTGAGAGAATTATCACATTTTCAGTCATGAAGTAAACTCAATAGAAGGAAGGGAAGGGAGGAAACAGGAAACTGAAGGGAAATGAGAGGAAAGAGGTTCCAGGAAGACAGGGAGGAAGAAAGTCCTCCCACCCTAACAGACAAACTTGCCTTCCATCGCCTCCTAGTCCACGGCCTGGAGCTGTGTATCAGTGGGCAGAAAAATGAAGTAATTCACAGATTCTGCAGATTCCAGAAATAATCACAGTAATAGATTCGGAAACTTCCTAAGAACTCACTGAGCAGATGAAACTCAGCAGAACCCATGAGGAAATTCATTTCATCTGTTTCATTTCATACTATCTATCATATATTTTCGATGACTAAATGGAAAAGAAAAAATGAAATCCCACCATATGAATTTCTATTAAATATCATTTTAGCTATCAGTTGTCACACCTGCTATTTGATGAATTTCAATTGACACAATTATATATGTGTTTGCAACCTCTATCATTTTCTGAAGCAATATTTATTTTGCAATAAATCCAATTATTGAAAATGTATTCAAACATAAATACATCCCAAATATTTGTTTCCAATATATTTAAATGTCCATCAGTCTGAACCTGTAAGGTATTGAATACTGTGCCTATTTTTAAGTTAAAATGGGTGGCTATTTTCCATGGAATGTCATGACAATTCGGTGAATTCAGAAACACACAGGCTTTCTGGCCCTGCACCCAATTTCAGAAAGTTTTTGTTTGTTTAATTTTCATTTTCTTTTTACTCTATACAAATTACAGTTTCAATTACATAATAATGATTGCATATGTACGTATGTAATTATGAGGTACAAAGTGGTGTTATGTTTGTATACAATGTGGAAAGATTAAATTAAGTAGCAAATCCATCACCTCAAATATTTGACATTTTTTGAAGAGAATCCTAGAAATTTACTCTTAGCTACATTGAAATATACAAAACTCATTCATTAGATATAGTCATCATGCTATGTAATTGATCTGAAAAAGAAAATCAAACTTATATCTTCTTCCAAAGCAAGGCTTTGTACTTTTTGATAATAATCTCTCCATTCATGCTCCCAGGCCTCTGGTAAACACCATTCTGCTCTCTGCTTATAAGAGTTCAATTGTTGGAAATTCCCTGTACAAGTTAGAATGTGCAGTATTTATCATCCTGTGTCCGGCTTTTAGAAAGCCATCTTAATTTTAGAAAGTTTTGAGGCTTTCGCTATCTCTCTGCAAATTCCTCTCAAGTTCTAAAGCTTCAGCAGCCAGTCCGTTACCTCTAAAACTCTGTGATTAGAATCATACATCCATTATATTAGTACCTCCAAATACATGTATGTGTAATTCTGCACAGGATTATCCCCTAACTATCACATAAACACATGCAAAGCAGAGTTGCAAAGGTAAAGAATGTTTCCAGGAATTTGTCCATGTCCTCAACATTTTCAATCAGTTGCTTCTGGCTATGTAGTTTTATTTCTGGGTTAGCTGTTCTGTTCCACTGATCTATGTCTCTGTTTTATACCCATACTGTGTTGTTTTAGGTAGCATAGCTTTGTAGTATAATTTAAAATCAGGTCATGTGACACTTTCAGATTTGTTCTTTTTGTTTAAGGTTGCTTTGCCTATTCTGGCTCTTTCAGGTTCCAAATGAAATTTAGAATTTTTTTTCTAGATATGATGTTGCTATTTTGATGGGGATTTCATACAATCTGTACATCACTCTGGTCTGTATGGACTTTTAACACTGTTGATTTTGCCAATCCATGAGCAAGAGATGTTTTTCATTCAAGGAGATCAAGAAAGATCTTATAGAGATCTTTTCCCTCCTTAGTCATGAATGTTGCTACGTCTTGTATTTTCTCTGTAGCTATTGGGAATGGTATTGAGTCCTTAGTTTGAATCTCCACTTCACTGTTATTGGTATATAGAAATGAAACTGATTTGTCTACATTGATTTTGTAAGCTGAGACTGCTGAATTTATCAATGCTCAGAATGTTTGGTGCAATCATTAGGATTTTCTAGATATATCTTCATATCACACGGGGTTAGTTTGATGTCTCCTTTTAGATCTGAATGCCTTTTATTTCTCTCTTTTTCCTAATTACTGTGGCTAAGACTTCCAATACTATGTTGAACAGAAGTGGCAAGAGTGGCCACCCTGAATTTTTCCAGTTCTTGGGGGAAATGCCTTCCACTTTTCCCCATTCAGTATGATGTTGGCAAGATGTTCTTCATATACAGCTTTCATAATTTTGAGGCATACTCTTTCTATGCCTCGTGTGTTGTAGATTTCTATCATAAAAGCATGCTGGATTTTATCAAATGCTTTTCTACATCTACTGAGATGATAATAAGGCCTTTCGTTTTGTTTCTATTTATGTGGTGCATCACATTTATTGATTTGTGTGTGTATGTTGAATTATCCTTGTGTCCCTGGGATGAAACCCATTTGATCATGGTGAATTATCTTTTGATATGCTATTGAATGTGGTTAGCTAGTGTTTGGTGGAGAATTTTTGCATCTATGTTCATAAAGGATCTTGATCTGCAGTTTTATTCCTGTCGTTATTACTGTCCTTTCCTGGCTTTGGTACCAAGTACTCCTGGCTTTGTAGAATGACGGAGCAGCACCTCCTTCTCGATGCTGTGAAATATTTTCTGTGGGACACGTACTGGTTCTGCTTTGTAGATACAACAGAGTTTGCCTTGAATCCATCTGGTCCAAGGCTTTTAGTGGTGTGTGTGGATGTGGACGGGGGTGGGGGGGAGATTATTACTGCGCCAATGTTCCTCACTATTGGTCATTTCAGGAATAAAGTTTCCTCCTGATGCAGCCACAGCAGGTTGTGTGTTTCCAGGAATTTGCCCACTTCCTGCTGCTTTTCTAGCTGGCTCACGGGGAGGTTTTCACAGTATTCATACAAGATATTTTCTGCACACTTAGCTCACGGAGTTAGTTCAAAAACCTTGTCTTCAAGCTCTGGGATTTTTTCTTCTGCTCAGTCTAGCCTGTCTTTTAAGCTTCTTCTGTATTCTGTAATTTCCTAAATGACTCTTTCATTACTTTAAGTTCACTCATATCCTTTCATATGTTGTGTGTCTGTTTAGCAAGGTGCCACGTTTTTCATCTCGGATTCTTCGCGTTAGTTTTAACGTTTCTCTTCAACCCCATTCATCTTGTTTGTCATCCATGTGTATTCTCAATTCCATTTTGACAATTCCCTTCAGGTTGAAGGCCATTGCTGTGGATCTAGTCTGATCCTTTCAGGATGTTGAACTAGGTTGTATTTTCTTGTTGCCAGAGTTCTTTTGCTGATTTCTTCTCATCTGAAAACTCTTCTCTTAGTTTAGAGCAGATGGGTTTGCAATGCACCTGTTCTCTTTTTCTGGGAACTCTCCTCCTTACAAGGAGGTGATGCCCCTAGAGGGTGCTTTTGCGTCTACTCTGGATTCCCATGATGCGGCTGCTCCCTGCACTGTCCTTTCCCCTGTGGTTCTCGTAGTCCAAGCTGGTACTGGGGAATGTTTGTTCAAATTGTTCACAGGCCACCGTGAGAAGCTCTTCCAGGGGCTGAGCAAGTCATTCTCCAAGTGGTAGGTGGTGGGACATTGCCAGGCTCCCAGGTGCATCACTGGACTGCAGGGAGTGGCCAGATGGGTTGCAGGACCTCGGCAGCTCCTGGCACATGTTGCATGACTTGGTGAGTGCCTGGGCCTGTAGTGGCTATAGCCAGTGGCCAGGTAGTTGGCAGGACCTTGATATGGGCCTGTGTAGTTTGCGAGAACTTGGCAGGTGCCCGAACAGCTCAGGGGGCCTTGGCTAGTGCTCGAGGCCGATGACAGGTGGCTCATCATGCATTGGCATTTGGGTCACCTACTGCTCACAGCTCAGAGAGAGGAGTGATGTCCCACCAGTAAATTGTCCTGTCTGGGGCTCTCCCTCCCCCCAGGTCTGACTGTGCAGGAGTTGCACAGCTTCTCAGGTGGCAGGAATGCAGCTGTTGTGATGGGGTGACGGCAGCAGCAGATGCTGAGTGCAGGTGGGCACTCGCTCTGCTTGGGAGGTGGCTGGTGGGGGAATCTCGGAGGCTGCACTGAGACTGTCCCTCCCCACACGCCCTCCCTGGCCTGGAAACCGGCAGGGGTAACCCTTCTGCAGACTTAGCACTTTCAAATAATCTTTAATATTATGAAAAAGTCCTATTTTGTAAAGAGAATTTTTATTTCTGCAGTTTTTGGCCAGGGGCTGGGTTTGAACCACCTCCCGCATATGGGGCCGACGCCCTACTCCTTTGAGCCACAGGTGCCATCCGTGAAGAGATATTTTTATAGATCCATTTCTCAACATTTGTTTATTAAAAATATATTTGAATACATATTATTTATGTACCAGGCGGGGTAATGTAGATATTATATTAAAAAGTTTATATCAGCTTCCCTCATTTATATAAAAACTCAGTCTTTAATCACTTGAGTTGACAGGGCACCCCCAAATTTCCTTTGACAGTTTTTCTTTAAAGTACTACAGATGCATTTTACTCAAGTCAATAGAAACTGGGTAGTCCTTATCAGCCACACCGAGTTACTTCACTGTGTTTAAATGGGAGCATAAGAGTAAGTCCCCACCCTTGCAATCTGAGTTTAGAATAAATCCTGGAAGTGGTACTCATTTCACGGGGGAATACAAAAGTTGACATTTCTATAGTTAGCAGCCTTGGTTTTCCACAGTGATAGGAAAAAAAGGGAAAGAAAAGACTGATCTCATCATTGCAGTATTTCAAATTACATCATACATAGTGACTCTTAAAATGAAAACATGCTTCATGGGCCTCCTCTGCAAGGTTTGTATTTCGTGCTGTGACAAAGCATTTGGAAGATGACAGATGTGAGGTACATTAACGAAATGAATAGTCACTTCTTCCCGCCAGATGAAGCGCTTTTTTATCACAGCAATTTATCAAGAACTAGATGGTGATTTAAGAGGAAACATTTGAACTACAGTCTATATTTCAAAGGAAGTTAGCTAATTTGAAATTATGACTACAAAACTGGTAAGCAGAAGCTTTTTCACCTATATACATTGGCAGAATACTTTTGTTACTACTATTAATATGTTGAAATTAAAGGGTATTATTTAAAAGGTGAAGAAGTGAAAAATATAAGGTGTTCTCAGAATATTTCAGATAAAACTGGTGAACTCTAAGTTAGTCAGTACATGCAATTTTCACAGAGCATTTGTGTACTTTTTGATCATATGACTGATTTTGTAGCACATTCTCATTTTTTCTCCTGCCTAAGTAACTGGTTAAAATTCTCATTGATTCCATTCAAACATTTAGAAATACAAGGCTAACTTCAAACTCCAAACACTCTCTCTTAAGGAAAGAAATTTTGATTAATTATGTTTTATTTTATTCTTATAGCTAAAAACACTTAGGAAGTGTTGTTTTAAGACCACATGAGTCCAAAAAGACCTCTCTACAAAAGTGTGTGTGATTAAAAAAATGATCAATGACAAAACTACCAGAGCGACACTTGCTATGGTCAATGGAAACCATGAATCCTCCTGACTTTTGCTGCCTCTTTACACGTGAAGAACCTCCACTATGAGCCTCTAAAGAAGGAGAAATGAGAAAGACAGCACAGGGACTCAGAGACTCACGTTGTTTTGGTGGGACAGTTAATGTACAATTTGAATAAAGTATTGATACACTATAATAAAAGTATGTTTAATATGTCGTGAGAGATAAGAGTTTAGTGTTTTAGGGAAGGCTGCCCAGAGCAGAATATCTGCAGATCAGAGGCCGGCAGGACACGGAAGCTTACCCAGAAGAGAACACAACCTCACCCTTTCTCCAGTGGGAAGGGTGAATCTAGCCAGCAGGATACCTCCCTTCTGACCAGTCGTCACATTGGGAATGGCTTCAGGAAATTATATTGGACAGCATTAGGGGAAATCTGCAGATAGGGTTCAGGAAAAGTTCAGGAGACACTTGAAAATGTACACACTAGGCTAGGCACCTGTCGTTCAGTGATGAGGGCATGGGCCATATGCACCAGGGCCAGAGAGTTTAAACCCAGCTCAGACCTGCTAAACAAAACAAAAAAAATAGCCTGGTGTTGTGGCAGGAGCCTGTAGTCCCAGCTATAGGAAAGCTGAGGCAAGAGAGTCACTTGAGCCCAAGAGTTTGAGGTTGCTGTGAGCTATGACAGTACTGCACTCTACAGAAGGTGACAAAGTCAGACTCTGTCTCAATTAAAAAAAAAGAAAAAGAAAAGAAACTGTACACACCAGAACAGACATTGTCTATTTTAGTCTCCCCATGGTACTGGGAGAGGATACAATAATAAGAGTTGCCCTAGCTTTGTTACTACTTTAAGAAAAACTAATGAGGGAAATTATCGGGAGGAGTTGCTTTTTTTTTTTTTAGATGTAACAATTTTATTAACATTGAAACCAATTTCAAAAACTCATGTACAGTGACTGTAGATAATCACCATGTACAAGGCTAAAAGAATGTCCCCAATCTTGTTTGCACTGAACACTTGCAAGGACTCAACAAGTCTCCCCTCAGGAAAGGTCACAGCTTCAGAGATGAGGAGCCTGGGTGTTATCGGACATTCTCCAAATACTGTCATTTGCATCCATAGTACAGAATAGTTTCTGTTCATATTACAGTTTACAAACTTTCTCCCATGTGTCCCCTCAGTTTCTTCCATAAGGAAAGTCATTAATGAACACTTTATGTGCCTGTTCAATAAATGCCACTTGACACACAGCCTGAGTTTACATAATTACACGAAAAACACTCAGCGTCTCTCCATTTTCTACATGATCTGCGGTCCCACCATGGGCACAAGCTTCACAGCTGGGGAAAGGGTTTCTGCACAGTGCACTGCCAGGCCAGGGACTGGAGGCTGAGTTCCCACCCCCTGCTGCCTCAGTCTGTGTCACTGTCCTCAGAGGAGGAGGAAAGCTGAAGGTCCTCACACAGGACACTCAGTGGGACCCGAGTGCACTGAAGCTCAGACCTCTCCAACACGGACTGCTGCTGGGCAGGAGGGCCAGGCTTCTCAAGAGGGCAGGAGGGGGCCATCAGGAGCCTGGAGCTCCACCACCCATTGTCCAGTCTCCTAAAGGCCATCCTGAGAGGCTGGGTGGGAACACGGCCGGGTGACAGCAGAGGGGGCTCGGTGCAGGCTTGGAGAGAGCTCAGGACAGGTCAGTGGTGTGAGGGCTGCAGGACGATGCTGGGCACCTGGGCCGGTGTCTTCTTGGTCAGCTGAGGTGACGCTTTTGCTTCAAGTCCAGTTGCACTTGTCACAGACTGGGCAGTCCCCAGAGGGTGGAGCTCTGGTCTCTGAGTACTCTTCTGAGGGGTCTGGAAGCGGCTGAGTCTTGGTTTCTTTTGGAGACATGGGCCAGGGTGGACGGGGTTCTGAGCAGATCTCTTTCCTGGCGCTCTGATGCTGAAATTCACATTCTGGCCCAAGCTCTGGGTGGCAGGTGGTGGGCCGGGCTGTGAGATTACCTGAGGACACTTGGCCTGTTCCCAGAGATTCAGGACATGGCCCAGGCCAAGGGTTTTGGAGGCAGCCTGGGGGACAGCAGGGACACAATCGTCAGTCCAGCCGTGTGCCCTCTTCTCAAGGAAAAGAGCTTCGTGGCCATTGTGCTTTGCAGTAGGCCGCTGGGTGTCAGAGAGAGCCACTGCCGGCTTTTGACTTGCTGCGTAACTTGACAGGGAGCTCAGTGCCTGCACTTTGATGGGAGACGCTGACCAGCTGGTGAAGGTCAGGTCACGTTTGACAGGTGGCCGACTACTATGAACAGGGATGAGCACAGGCCTCTTCTTGCTTGTGTTGACTGGTGTTGATCTGCTCGAAACCCTCAGGGAGTCACCAGATTCTGAAGATTCCTTCCAGTTCTGTGCCTCCCCCCGGGGGGTCTTCTGGGCAGTACCTGCAGCAGAGATGTGCCCTGTGCCACTCCTCCCCAGGTTTCTGCTCCTTCTCTCACTCTGCTTAACGAGCTCTGGATTCCGTAGGACCTGGGGCTGCCTGGGTTCCAAGTTCTCCTTCCCTCTGATGGGAACCAAGGGCTGTGGGGATAGGGCTCCAAGACATTGCTTGATGGGGCACCTCCTGCTACTTGCCGTATGTCCAAAGGCCCCACACTCCCTGCATTTTGTCCTGGGATTCTCCTCCTCAGGTGGGGGAACCGTGGCCAGTGCCGGACCCCTCTGCTGCTTTCTCATGATCTTGGCTTCACTGTGTCTGTTTTTCTGAGGAAATGGGTAACCTGCCATCAGCCTCATCTTCTTGGAGCTTCAGGTCAGGCTTCCTCAGGTATAGAGGTTCGAATCTAATCCAGCCTTTCACCCACTGTCAGTAGGTCCTTAGAGGTGACTTGTTGATCCTCAACAAACTCTGCTGAACTCGGAGAAGCTTCCTGAAAGTCTGTAGGAGACAAAGTGGTGGAGACCACCTGCCCAGGCTACATTTATACAGTCCTGACCAGCCCCCACCCTCCTTGCACTCACACCTTGTAGGTGTGGCCCAATCCAATCAACTCAATCCAATCATGTCTCACTTGATGGTCTCTGGAAAGTACCATTTTTCTTTTCTTTTTTTTTTTTAATTAAATCATAGCTGCGTACATTAGTGCAATCGAGGGGTACAATGTGACTAAATGCAGAATACAAATGTCTTCATACAATAATTAAGAAAATGCCATGAAGGCTATGTTAAACAGTTTGATGAAAACATTTCAGAATGTATATGGGAAGAGTCACTTTAAATGAACACAGTCAAAACTTCAGAGTCGCATTTTGTGTCTGTAAGAACAAAGGCTTAGCCTTACTAATTCATCAAGAGAATTTTATGTGTATGCGTGTACATATGTATATGTGTGTGACCCATATATAGTACACAACATACAGACGTAAAACCATCGTAGGCCCCTCCCCATCAGCACTAAAGTCAGTCTAGGGAGACAAGATAAAGACAGGGCAGGCAGCTGAAAATGAAGACCTGTCCTTATCAAATAACAGATCTTTATCTGTTTAGTTCTAAACTTTTAGCCTAATGATTTATTTCCTTGTGTCTTGATATCAAAATTTAAATATCTTAGGAAGGGCTCAGTTGTCTTTAGCTATCATAATAATCATCATCCACATTATCTCTATTATTACATGTTATAATAATGCAGTGGGTCCGATGTAGAAAAGTGTTTGGAAGAGGACCAAAAGCAGGGGACCTAGTGAAGGATATAAATCAAAGGCACGGCAAAAACAGCAAGTGAAGTGAGAGTAGAAACCAACTTTGCCTACATCGTAATTTTATCTCTATCTGGTCTCAAACACATTCTTTCCACCAAAATCTATTTCTTTCTAGAAGGGTAAATTCTCTAACTGAAATTTTCTTAAAACTTCTTTATTATTCAGGGATATGTTTAACAAGAAGTCAGTTGTACATATTCCACATTAGTATTCACAGGTCTGTTATGAAATAATGGTTGAAAATTGCTACCTTTACTAAAAATATAATGCATTCAAGAACCATGCTCATTGGACATTACCTCATTTAATGCAAAACTGTGAGGCAGATAATCGTTTTATGCTCCCTGACAGTATCAAGACTCAATTCTCCACGGTCATAGAACTTGTAAATAGCAAAAAAACAAGAATCAAATCCAGGCTTTATGAGTGCAAAGTCTGTGTGGTAGGTGTGTATTATGGATTTTTAAGGAGAAATATGTCAGTAGTTCACCATGGGGTGTGGTATGCCTATGACTTAGAGATATTAAACATTATTACAGCATAATGATTTGACTGTTGGGATAATATATGACTATTTCTAAATTTTCTTAGACAAGAAAATTTCATATCAAATTTCCTTGTCAAGAGATGTTTGCACCACTTTTTAACAGACTAAGTGTAGACTAAGGATTTGAATAATTAATAATTCATTCACAAAATACCTGCATATACTCCTTCCTATAGCAACTTATGCCTAATTTCCTCCCCATTGTAAACCTTTATAAAAATTATTTTTAAATTTATGTTAGCATAGAAATAGTAAGAACCTCTTCTGAAATTTTATGGGAGCCAATGAGTTAATATTCATGAAGTACATTGCAATTCCTAGTTTAAAGGTGTTTAATTTAAAAATATATGGATTCTAATAAAAAGGTCAAGTGTAAAATTTATTGGTCTGAAAGCAAGTTGCTCTCTGTGTGTAATTAATCATGGGACTTACAGTGACATGAACTAAAAAATAGTGTGGCTTATTGCAATTCACCTCACAAGTCTAAATGAAAGAATGAATTGTCCAAGTAACATCAGCCTAGAGGATACAAGAGAAATTAGCCTATATTCACGTAGGTTGTTTTCAATTTTTTAATTTGTTTGTGGGGGGGTTTGATATTAAAAATCTATAAATCTTTATATACAATAATTAAGTACACAAACTAGAAAAACACTACATACCTCATTGCTGAATATCACTAGAGTTACCTTCAAAGTACTAGGCCTCCTGAACAAGGTGACATGTAAGTCCATACCTGAAGCGCCAAAGTAACATGCCAGAGCTGATCAGTGACTGAGGTAGACGAGCCACCTGGAAATAAGGAAGAATTTGTTAGTATAAATCGCCTAAGCAGGGGCATGAAGGCTCACCGCCATGATCCTAGCACTCCGGGGACACAAGGCAGGAGGATCCCTTGAGCTCAGGAGTTTGCCATCAGCCTGAACAAGAGCAAGACACTGTCTCTACCAAAATCAGAGAAAATTACCCAGGTGTTGTGGTGGGCTTCTGTAGTCCCAGCTGCTTGGGAGGCTGAAGCACAGGATGTCTGGAACCCAGGAGTTTGAGGTCGCTGTGAGCTAAGCTGCCTCCACAGCACTCTGGCCTGGGGCAACAGAGTGAGATCCTGTCTCTAAATAAGTGAACGAATGAATGAATGAATGTCCTGAGTAGACCAATACTAGCACTAATGCAGTTGAATTAGGGTTAGATGCAAGAGGAATATTAGAAGGTAAAGTTGGAGAAAGAAAGATGAACACAGATTAGGTAAGGTCAGCAGAAGATCTTCAGCTTCAATCTGAATAGACAGGGATTATCAGTGGTTGATGAAAATATCTCAGAGTGTATGTGAAGCCCGCACACTGTACTCCATGATTGAACTAATGTACACAGCTATGATTCAATTAAAAAAGAAAAGATTATGGTTTTGTACAGAAAAGTATTATAATACCACTCATATTCTGCAGGGATCATACGGACTGCTGTGCTGTGCAGGATACTCTGCTAGGGCCAGAGTACACCTGTAGTATATCATACCAGCATCAATGCTAGGAGCAGAAAGTCCAGTTAAGAAGATAATGGAGATGTCTGGGACAACATGGCTTGGACCAGATTCAAAGTGCTAGCAGTACTTTGAAAGGAAAGTAAAGGGAAAATAATTTTGAACAAATTATGAAGATAGAGCTCACAGAATTTTCCGATGGGTTAATTGGGTGTGAGAAGGAAAATTCAATGATTTAAAGTACATAATTGTGTCTTAAATCACATGTCACAGGACGGAATTAATTGTCCACAACTTAAATACAAAAATAGACACATTTCAGTTTCAATTTGTTTTGTTTTAGGTTTTTGTTGTTGTTGTTGGGTTTTGTTTGTTTTATTTGGAGAGGTAACGAGCAAACAGACATGGAGAAGTTTAATTTTAGAAAATATTTTAGACATTAGCATGCAAAGCCAAAGAAGTAGTTCTAGGTGCCAGGGGTGTAGTTAAAACATGACAAGTATAAATAACAAAGATAAACTTTGCCGGACTCCCAGCTGTTCACTGTGACATCCCTGTGACCTTGCACAGAACATGACTCTCAGGTGCTCAGTAAATATTTAGGACGTGAAAGAAAAAAGATTTGTTTATGAAGCTTAAAATTCTGCCATGACTTTGCCTGTCTGGGAGCTGGGCATCAGGAGTGCCAGAGGATGGGGACAGCAATTTCCTCAGAATGCAACTCTAGACCTAGTCATTTCTGACCTCTGCCCATAAAGTGACATGCTTCCTACAACAGACGTGACTTTAAATAGAGATATCCATGGGAGTGGATCAGGATGCTAATCAGAAAACAGACTTCCAGATAAGTGAGTGAATTAAATAGAACAACATAATGTTCTCTATTAAAATACCTGATCACCGGGTGGTGCCTGTGGCTCAAAGGAGTAGGGCGCCAGCCCCATGTGCCAGAGGTGTGGCAGGTTCAAACCCAGCCCTGACCAAAAACTGCAAAAAAAAAAAAAAAACCAGATCATTTTGTGTAAGACGATAACTCAGATTTTTCCATAATTGGTATTCAGATCTTTTTCTGACAATAATTGGGCAAGAAGTTTGGCTGCTTCTTAAAGCCACTCCGGGAAAAAGGAAGTTTGTTTTCCTGTTGCTCTGGCAGGAAGAGGCTGAGCTCCTTCATGAAAATGTAGACCAAACTGTTAGGAAACAAACTAAAAAGGATGCATAAGTTAGGTTGTGAAGCTGTGTAAAGTTACTCATCTATGAACACAAAGTGACACATGTGCCTGTGTGTGGACCCACACGCTGAGCTTACAGGAGAAACACTTCTCATATCATTATGAGCTGCAGCCATAACAATTTTAAAATGCTGATGTAACAGTGGAAAACAGGGCTTCGAGATGGAACCAGACACTGCTACGTTGCCACCCATTCACCAGTGGATGACACCAGACCTATTTTGTGCTTGCCACATGTAGGGAACATATTTCTCTTCTCTTTTTAGCAGCTTTGTTGGAGTAAAATTGGCAAATAAAAATTATATATATTTAAGGTATACAATATGATATTTTGGTAAAAATACATTTTGAAATCATTATCAAAACCAAATTAATTAACACATCTGGCATCTCACATGGTTAACCTTTTAAAGTGTTCATGTGGTGCGAACACTCTCTTTTACCTAACTTCAAATGTACACGACACTATTATTAATGCTACGGTCACCATTCCACACGTTAGATCTCCATAATTGATTCACCCTTCTAACCGAAATGCTATCCCCTTTGACCAACATCTCCTCATTCTCCACAGACTGCAGCCTCTGACTACAGGCACTTTTTTTTGTTTGTTTTTGAGACAGAGCCTCAAGCTGTAGCCCTGGGTAGAGTGCTGTGGTATCACAGCTCACAGCAACCTCCAATTCCTGGGCTCAAGCGAGTCTCCTGCCTCCACTTCCGCCTCCGCCTGTGCCTCCCAAGTAGCTGGGACTACAGGTGCCCGCCACAACACCCGGCCATTTTTTTGGTTGCAGCCATCATTGTTGTTCTGCAGGCCCAGGCTGGATTTGAACCCCCCAACTCAAGTGTCGGTGGCTGGCGCCTTAGCTGCTTGAGCAACAGGCGCAGAGCCAACAAGCATTTTATTCTTTGTTTTTATAAGTGTGGCTTTTTCAGATCACGCATGTAAGTGAGATCATTCAGTATTTGTCTTTCTGTGCCTGAGTTATTTCATTTACTGTAACATCCTCCAGACTCATCCCTATATTTGCAAATAGCAAAACAGTTTATTTGTTGTTTTAACTAATTAATTAACAACTGCAGAGCATTTGCATGGGAAGGGCTGTCCTGCCAAGGCATTCTCGGCATTGTTACTGTAACAATAGCCACAGGGTAGCTTTTCACTGTGGACAGCAGTAAGCACAGGATGTGACTCAAAATTCCCATCTGTAGCCAAATGAGATGGGGTTTGTCTCCTTAAGGAGCTTACTGTTGGGTGGCACCTGTGGCTCAAAGGAGTAGGGCGCTGGCCCCATATACTGGAGGTGGCGGGTTCAAACCCATCCCTGGCCAGAAACTGCAAAAAAAAAAAAAAAAAGGAATCTTACTGTTTATATGGGGTATTCTAGTTACATATGAGTAAAATACTAAGACTACTATATGAGTCAAGAAAAGAGAAAAAAATCAGGGGACATAAAGGGTGAAGAGACTGAGTTGCATAAACAACCATAGAACTAATGGTGTCCCTTATTATTAGGGCGCGCTCAAAGTATACCAAGGACTTTAGATTATTCTCATTTTATTCTCTCATAGACCGTAACATTGAGCCTTTATTTTGTTTATAACTGAAAAACTTACTTCAAGTTTTCTCCCAAAATTTATTTTTTCAGTGACTGTTATCAATATCAATACTTTACTAAGATAATAAAATTGTTTTTTAAAAGTTCATTTGTCATACTAAATAAATTTTGGTATAAAGCAAAAGATGTTGTGTGCTTGCTTAATAAAAACCATAAAAAGACCACTTGTAAAGATCAAATGTTATCATTTTCCCCTAGTGTCTATTGTCTAATTGCTTTTGAAAGGAAACCACAAGTGACAATTTTATAATGCTAGTAAAGCTACTAGTTCTAAGTGTGTCACTTAAGATGTCAACTACTTAGAAACCAAAAGACTTTATCAATGAGCCACATGTGTGTTGCTCGAAGCCCAGAATTGTGTTTTTAAAAAAAAGTATGATAATTATAAATTAATAAAGATTCCCCGTATCACCAACAGCATGCTAAGATACTTTTTTCATGTTACGCTGATAAATACTACTTTATTTATTTATTTATTTATTTATTTTTGAGACAGAGCCTCAAGCTGTCACCCTGGATAGAGTGCTGTGCCATCACAGCTCACAGCAACCTCCAATTCCTGGGCTTAAGGGAGTCTACTGCCTCCGCCTCCCAAGTAGCTGGGACCACAGGCGCCCACCACAACGCCCGGCCATTTTTTGGTTGCAGCCGTCATTGTTGTTTGGCGGGCCCGTGCTAGGTTTGAGCCCGCCAGCTCAGGTGTATGTGGCTGGTGCCATAGCCGGTTCAGCCACAGGCGCCGAGCCCATACTACCTTATTCTTTAATGACTTTCTTCGTAATCTATAAAAGTCACCCTGTCAACTCCCTAGAAAGGTTTTAGTAATCTTTTGAGCAAAATCCTTATGGATTCCTTTGAAATCTTGAAAGTTTGTCATTATTTCAAATAGGAGAAGCAAAACACTCAGCATATGTGGTCAGTTAAGTCATTTGTAGTGGACCTGCCCTTCTGAGACCTTTCATATCTATTTTAACCGGGACAATCTTTTTCATTTAATTCACAACTTAAAGGTACTATTAAAAGCTCAATACGGGCAAAGAACTTGAATATAGAGGAATATACCATTTAATTATGTAAAATGTACATATCTGTCTAAGACTATATATACTATGAACGTACATGTCTGTCTAGGACCATATATGCCTATGCACACATATGCATACACACACATACACAATAAACATCCATCCATACATGCAGACGTGTGTGTGCACTGGCGTGTGTGCCCTTGTGTGTGCCTGCATTTCATTCCCTTAACTTTAGTTCTAGGCCACGTGGTTGCCCTGTCTTGTCCTAACCTTCTTACTTCCGGACTGAACCTCTCATTTCCTTTGCTGACAGTAGATGAGCATCCCGCACAAGAAGCCCAGAACAAAGTTTGTCAAGGCCAGGATGCAGTGTGTGGGTACAAAGGTGACTCTCCTCTCTGTAAACAAGGATGTTGGCAAGCCTGTGGTCAGCAGGCCGGTGTCCTGGGGGGCCGCTCCGCCTTCTAGTTCTCTCCAGTCCAGAACTTCCATAATTCTCAAAGCACATCAGTTGGGATTGACTTTCGTTAGTTTATTAAATCTCAGAATAAGAAAGCTTCTGATAAGATCCGGAGGTAATTTTCCTCACAGTAAAGAACCCTGGGCGTAGCCAAGTCTGCCCGTTCTGGAAAGCTACCACGGCTCCACAGTCCTCGGGGAATCCGGTTCACCACTCCAACATGGGGGTGTGAAGGGGTGGTTCCTTCTCCTAGCCCGAGACTACTGTTAGAGTTCAAATTTTTACCACTATGTCACAGCAGCAGAATGAAGGAGGCAAGGAAGGAACACACTATCTACATGGAAGAGGTTTCTAGAAGTGAAATCCCAAGTTTATGCTCATGCCTCAATAAGTAGAAGTTGGTCTCATCCATCCCAGCTACAAGGTACACTATGAAATGCATCTTTTATTTTAACCAGCCACATTCACAGCTTCAAATACAGGATATTCTTACTAAGAAAAATGGAAATAATATTTGTTAGGGAAGCAGCCAGCAGTTTCTGCCACACCCTATGACAGTCTATGTTCTTTGCACACTAAAGACAATTATATCTTTGCATTCTAATTTTTGGCGTAGCTTTGCTTAACTCTAACATTACTGAAGAGGGACATCTCGTGTCAATTTTCATGGCATGAGACGCAGGAATGTCTGCACTTGATCTTAGCCAAAAGGCCGAGAAGCAATAGAAACAGGAATGTCTAAACGTTGCCCTGAGGACTCCCTCCGGATTCCTACTAAATAGTTTGGGTAAAGGATGATTCTTCTTCCATGGGAAGGAGCTTCTTCTTCCTTCCATCCACTCACAGGAAAAAACTTTACCACCTCCCACGGGTCCCCACATTCCCTGCTTCTGGGCAGCCAGGACCTAAGATTTCTTGTTTCTGAGGTGTCTGCTGCCCCCCGAAGGAGTCATTTTCTCAGCCTTGTTTTATAAGAAGGGAAAGAGGAGAGAGGGCCAAGACCTCTTGACAGGAATCCAAACCTACACCACGTGTACTACAAAGTGCCAGGCCGGGTGACTTGAGCCTCACAGGTCAAGGGTCAACCCCAGAAGAGAAGGGGCGCAGGACGGAGGGCCCAGCTGCTGCTTTTAGTGAGTTGAGCTCAGATATATCAGTTGCAAGGAGGGAATTATCAGACACTTTGGGTTCAGGGAAACACAAAGTCTGATAATTTGGGAAGTCTGAATTTTGATACCAGATGTTGATGATAGTTTTCTGGGAAAATTATCTGGGCACCTGGAGACCACCCCCCCACCTCCAATAAACAAAGCAGAAAACCTTTCAATTCCAGTTGTCTCACTGTTCAGGCAGCCCACAGTTAGTTCTAAGAGCCATGTGGGGATGTCTGTTTGCCTCTCCAGAATGTCACACAGAAAATACCACGTAGTAGACACTCAGTGATGTTGGGCAGAGTCTTAATGAATAAGTAGAGAATATCTGATGTGGCATCTGAAACAGTACCAAGAAATACATTAATACTTGAATTTTTTTCTTTATTTAAATGAAAAAAAATAACTTTCTGTAGATTTACTGACTTGCCAATGTGTTTTTTCTTATGAAAGACAAATCCTTCCTCATACCTTACCGAGGAGAATACAGAGTGAGTTTTACTAGAGTAATGCTAAGAGCCTTCATCTTAGAAATGGTTCATCACAGTGGAAGCTTCTTCCATGCTATGCCTTTTAACTTGGAATACTTAATTAGAATAATTTCCCTTAATCAAAAACAAATATTCTTTATAAAAAATTTCTCACTAAAGACCAGAGGGATAAGTATGTCTTTGCAACTTGCTTGACGGGAAATGAAGGAGCAGGAAGGCCAGGAGAGGACACTGCTGAGTTTCCCGCACACACGTAGGCAGCAGGTCTTTGGCTTCAGATCAAGTTTGACATTGCCTGGGGGATATAAAGTCACCGGAAGCCAATTACAATGTGATCCCTCATAATAAATGTGAAATAGAACACAGTTTTAGAGAGAAAGCAGGGAAAGTCAGAAATATTTTGTTTTCTTATTTCCAATGCCTTCATTAATTAGACACGTTCTGTAGACCATTGCTTTTATTGAATAATAATACTTACAGATGATTCGGTACTAGAATGATTTGATAGTCTAATAACATATCAGTAGGAGTTGTAAAATACACATTAAAATTTACATCTGGGCAAGTTATTTTATCGTACTTACTTTTTTAGTTCTATGCAGCATTCAACACAAACCACCAAGTCGCAACTTAAAGAGTTCCATAAGAATAGACTTATTTTTTTTTTTGCCACGTTATCTCTCAGTAAAATTTGCACAGTAAAGTATGAGGTGCACGCTCACTCTTTGCTAGGATTAAACATTTTATGACGACAAAGATGCAAAACTTAATCCATGGGTTGACAGCCTTATAAGTCCTTCAGGACAAAACAAAACAAACAAAAACAAAAAGAACAGGATGAGCTTGAGCTGTTCTATTGACAAGGACGGTGGGGAAATGGAACAAAATTAGTATATTTACAGGACAACCTCTAAGACCATAATCATATGGTTTCTCTCAATGCCGCGGTAATGGACCACAGAAAACCGTAAACAAGACACACCACTTAAATATTGTGCACATCAACCCTATCAGCCTTAGTGCTGAAAGCAAAAACAATGCGTAAAATTAATTTCAGGCTTCAGCAAAGGAAAGGTAGTCAACAGAAGATTAACAACTTTAGTGACGTGCATTATTACAAAGTTTCCAAAAGTGCTTTTTCTTAACTGTGAGTAAAGCCTTTTATATTCTCAAAAATATTAGAGTGATTAGAAAAATATTTAGACGATACCTTGCTAATAATAAATACTGCAATTATTGTAAAAATTCAAAGAATCATCCTAAGAAATTCTGGACAATAATAGAAAATAATTTCATTAAAATCAAGTAAAGCTACTTTAGAAACTGTTTCATATTTTCAATTTTTTAATGAAGTACCTAGGTTAGTGGAAATGTTAACTGCTTACATTTTTATCTTCTAATTTAATGAAACAAAATGAGGGGCACATTCAAAAACAGAAACTCAACCTTAGTCTATGGATCCATTATGTTGACAATAATTTAGCTGCAACTTAACGTCTTTTAGAGCTAAACAGTTTCTCAGATGATTACAAATGATGTTATAGTTTAACATTCTTCTCATGTACTTGTAAATACCTTAATATCTACTAATTAAAAACTCTTCCTTCATACAATATTCTGAGCTCAATAATGACATTTTTCACAAAAATAAAGTCATGTTAGATTTCTTTCCATATCAATCAATATTCTTTAACTCTTAAACAATTTTATTCAGCGCTGCCTGTGGCTCATCGAGTAGGGCGCCGGCCCCATATACTAAAGGTGGTGGGTTCAAACCCGGCCTTGGCTGAACTGCAAAACTGAAAAATAGCCCAGTGTTGTGGTGGATGCCTGTAGTCCCAGCTACTCGGGAGGCTGAGGCAAGAGAATCGCCTAAGCCCAGGAGTTGGAGGTTGCTGTGAGCTGTGTGATGCCACAGCACTCTACCGAGGGCGATAAAGTGAAACTCTGTCTCTACAAAAAAAAAAGAATTTTCTTTACATTTCACAAATGATCTATTTTCAAAAGATATCATTTTAAATGCTTGCTCAATCTTTAGAAGTTCATTATAGAAATGATCTTGGAATTATTGCCAAATCTGATCAGCATTCTAGATTTTCATAACTCTCTTGTAATTTGAGGAATAAAACAAATGTGTTCATGTTATTTCATGTGACAAAGAAGCCCAATTTTATTCATGTATTTTAAAATGAGTCTATACTATGTTACTAGAATAGATAGTAGGTCTTTGGTGTAATTACATTTGTAAAATCAATTACCATTTAAGGATTTGGGGGGGGAAACTAGTGCAACTGGTTTGTGAATGATTTTTAAAGTAAGTAAGCTAATTAATTAAGATCATTGAACTGAATTCTTATACGACAGATGCTTGTTTAACATTGCCACCTTGTGAGTTGTGTATCAATATTGCTTTTCTATCTTTGTGATTGCTGAAAAGCAAATGGCTGCCGTTAAGTTTGCCTTATTATTTCAGTGTAGGCAAACATATTTGTAATTGATTGGAGACATTACTATTGATGTCAACTTGCATTTACAGATAGAGATATGAGGTAAAACTCAGAGCATAATGCACACCTTTAAAAGAAATTTTTCTAAATAAGAAAAATTACAAATGATTGTCTGTTACTGTACTTTATTTATACTTCCAAACAGCTCTGGTCTTTCAGCCAGTCCTTCCTCACGGAAGGCTAACAACACATGTTGCAATAGAAAGATTAAATCTTGTCTGAGATTAAAGATTTGTGACAAAATGGAAAGTAACGAGAAAGAATAAAAAGATAATTTTCAAAACGATGAAAGTTAATAAGGATATTCCCTGGAGAGCTGCACCAGAGACTAGTATCTTTGATATGGATGCTAATAACAACAGATGATAGCGAACAACAAGCTGCTGAAATATGTCCTCAGTACATAATTATAATATTTAATCCTCCTATTAAAATCAAGCAATTGTGGAGAATTGTAAGAAGATATACCAATCTAGTGATTGAGGAACACAAAGAGAGATGAAATGTAATGGAAAGTACAACGCATTACAAATCTAAAGAAATAATTTCAATTAATTGTACATCCTGATGGATTCTATAACCTCTCGGGATATTATTTTGGTCAATTCAATGAAGAAAAGCAATTGACTATGAATAAATTAGCACCACAACATGTTGAAAGGATAACTAAAAAGAGTAATGATATTACAGAGAATAGGTGATTTCAAATTGGTTTCTGTTGTTGCAGGGCTGGCCTTTGAGAAAATGAAGTCAGTTAAATATTTTTATAACATGGAAGAGGTCAAAAAAAGGAAAACAAATTAATTAAATAATTTAGAAGTCAGTTAAAATGCAAACAATTAGCCTGAGTATAGGTGCTACGTCCTCTTCCTCCTCCTCTTCTTTGTCTTTTTGTTTGTTTGTTTTTTTGGACAGAGTTTCACTTTGTCACCCTTGGTAGAGTGCTATGTCATCACAGCTCACAGCAACCTCCAACTCTTGGGCTTAAGTGATTCTCTTGCCCCAGCCTCCCAAGTAGCTAGGACTACAGAAGCCTGACACAACACTTGGCCATATTTTTTTGCAGTTGTTTAGCTGCCCCGGGCTGGGTTTGAACTCACCACCCTTTGTGCATATGGCGAGGGCTGTAACCACTGTGCTACAGGCACCAAGGCCCTTCTCTTCCTTAATCGTCATCAACACCTGGCTCAGAAATTCAGTCCCTAAGTGTGGGTGCTAGTTTATGAATATTTATAAATGAAAATCCTGGGAAAGAAGATACCACATTAAACAGAGTCACCTGCAAATATTTTAAACAGAATAATGGAAAGAGGTAGTCATTTTTCTGAAGGTCACAGAACAATTGACTGACCAGGATGGGAAGGAACTCGGGTCTCCTCCCTTCCAGTCACCACATTAAAAATTACCAGATGCTTTTTGCACCCACTTCTATTGAAAACAGCAGTAGAAAAGCTTGTCAAGTGTAACTGCTCAGAGTCTTAAAAAGTCAATTTTTAAAATACTCTTTTAAATACAAATTTGATTTTCTTCATTAGGCAATGAAATTATTAAAAAAATACATAAGTAGAAATCTATATTAAAACATTAATATTTACTTTTGATACAAACTGTTGACAGGTACTAGATATATTTCATATAGATTGTGGTGACACAAATTTTTAGGTAGTCAGGTTGGAACATTGTAGCATCTTTATAATGACTGGGTGGAACCTCGGTTTATCACTAGATAGAAAAACAACTTCTTTTTCTAATGGTTTAAGAACTATAAATTACTGGGCAGAATTAAGTTTTGCAGGATTTTTCTATAAAATTAAATGCAGAAGGTCAAAATTTGCTATAATTCAATGACATCAAATACAACTGAAAATCTAAAAGATCCTCAAGGCAAAAATCCAGCTAATCTGCAATAATAAACAGTAATATTTTAGATAATTTTTACCATGTGCTATTCTAGAAATTTATTGATTAATTCAAATGATTAGCACTTTTTGAAAAATTCCATACTTATCACACTCAGGTTGTGGTGAGATATCATGAAGCAACAGAAAACTCTGTTCTTGACCTTGGAGTTCTAAGACATCAGGGTAAGCACTACCAACACGCAAGTCCACTTGTGAAACCTCTGTCCTTACCCGTCCATGGGCGTCCCCCCTACCCTGTAAGCTATTATTTCACTTTGTTAAAGCTTTTCTTAATTTCAACGGTGAGTATATTATGAACAAATTACCCCCTCTTACTTCATAGATGATTAAATCTCCCTTTCTTATACCCTTTCTATAGTAGTTTTGCCAAATGTACACTGTTAATTCTAGTTTGCACTAAAATTGAGCCATGGTGGAAGACTTTATGTGGTAGATTATAATCTTATTGAGGGTTCTATGGAATAAAGATAATATGGAGTTATGAGGAATTACTCAAATTAACAAATTGGTGCCAAAGTTTATTAAGCTGAGAAAAGTCAAGTGACGTGTAATTAATGACCAGCATGAAGTCAGACAATTAAGTTCCAGAATTCATCCTAGAGAAAGTGCTGAATGGTGACTATGGTCACCTCCGAAGTATTCCCCTTGGGAAGCTGAACACTAATGCCAATGCTTTGTCTACCATTCAAAACAATTTTGGATTTCTTTTTCTGGAATGGCCATGAGAACTGTCATCATAGGAGGTCTGACAAGTTTGCAAACTCACCCTAGAAAAAGTGCTTCAGTGCCTGGAGAAACTAGCTTCCTAAAAATGACATAATCATTAGAGCATGTCCAATTTTATATTACAAAACTACTGGGATCACTTTTTTTGTTTGTTTGTTGGGTTTTTACCTTTGTTTTGTTTTGTTTTAAGAACAGATTCTCCCTCTGTCTCCAGGATAGAGCTCAATGGCATCATCATAGCTCACAGCAAACTCAAACTCCTGGCTCAAGCAACCCTGCTGCCTCAGCTTCCCAAGTAGCTGGGACTGTGTCAGGACAAACAGCCCTGACAGCAATCAAAGGACTTATAGGCACACACCACCATACCCAGCTAACATTTTCTATTTTCAGAGGAGACAGGTTCACCTCTTTACCCAAGCTGGTCTCAAACTCCTGAGCTCAAGTGACCCTCCTGCCTTGGACTTTCTGAGTACTAGGATTATAGAGATAAACCACAGTTCCGGGTCCTGGGCTTGCTTTTTTACCTTCAAAACCACTCCTCATCCTACTATTTTTCTTTTTATGAGTGGTTCCAACCATAAAACCTCCACACTTTTTTAGTCTCAAACCTATCTCTCAGTCTTACCAAGTCAACCAGACATCACTCTGTCTTGATCTAATCCTTTCTGGAATCTGTCCCTATCTTGCCGTCCCCAATTCTCCTGCCCCTGCTTAGTCACTCGCCGTCTACTTCTTGCACGGACTCGTTCTCCAGTCCCCCTTCCTTTTCTTGCCTTTGATCCATTTTCTTTCATTATTCATCAGTTTTGGCCGACAATTTGTAATTCTTTTAAACAAGAATTGTTTTCCTATTCCAACCTGAATGATCTGTTTTTACCTGGTTAACTCAGATTAATACGCAAAAGGAAAACCAGTATGTGGTGAAAAGTTGTTCTGGGGACAGAGGGAGGGGATGGGTGGATTTTACTTGAAATTAGGTTAAAAATAGCCGCACAATACTAATCTTTAGGCAAGATAGAATATATCCTTGTTTTACGCCCTGGAACTCGGAGTCACAGCAGTCAGGACTGAGTACCGAGTAGGTGGACCCAGGTCTGCTGACTTCTTTTGACCCTTGTTCTTTAGGTACATTTACTAGTGAATTTTTAAAAAGGCTGCACCCTGGAATTGCAATGGCAGAGAAGACTCCTAAAACCCATTGGGTTCTGCACGCTTTCTTAGGACGGACCTTCCAAGGGGCTTGGGAGAGCTTTGGCTTTTAAGCGCTAACTTTGAGGGTGGCACCTTGCAAGCTATTCCTGGGGGCAAAGTGAACCCCCAGAGCGTCTGGGTTGGGGGCAGCCCCATCGGTGCGGGGGAAGGAGATGGAGGCCGGGCGTGGCCAGCACACCCGGGGCAGGCCACTCACACAGGAGGCCGGAAAGTGTCCGGAGGAAGCGGGCGCGTCACCGGGGACGGGCCGGGACCCCGCGCACCGCCCAGCCGCGTCCCGCCGCCGTCCAGGCCCGCACACCGGCCGCGCTCCGCCACCGCTGCTCGCCACCCCCGCGGCGCCGCCAATGAAACTCCTCTGGCTCTTAGGTGAGTGCGCAGCAGAGTCCCCTGTCACCGGGCGTGGGAGGGCGCGTCCCTCCAGGCACGGTGTTTTTCTTTCTGGTTATTGTTTTTGCTAAAGCCCGCGGGGTAAGTGGCAGCTGTGACGCAGTACTTCTCAGGACGCTTCCCCCGGCCCTGCAGCCCTACAGGGGGACGTCCAAGGCCCAGGGCCATCGACGTTTGCATTTCTCCTCAAAAAGACCCCAGAGCCCGTAAAGTCTCAGACTGTGAACTTTTTCTGTCCCCCTCGCACCCCGGGACACTTGAGAAACCCAGGACATTAAAGACATTAACACCTGTGGAGCTTCCTGGCATTTCCAGGCGACGGCCAGCCCAGGCTTGGGGTTCATTTAAAACATCATTTTGCATTCTCACCAGCAGCGCACAAGTGTTCCCTTTTCTCCACACCCACGCCAGCATCTGTAGTTTGGGGATTTTGTGATGTGTTAATCTTAATTCAGACCAGATCTGCTGTATATAACAATCTCACCTTAACTTAAAGGATAAAAATAGACTCAGGGATGGCCTTAGTCCTTGTGTTTAATTCTTTCCCTGTGACCTTTAGGGAAAAGTGGTGGAGAGGACTCATTTCTGCCTTACTATTCCTTTCCTTCAACTACAAGATGGCTTCCTGAAAGGACGTGTGCAATTACATTCTTTGAAAAGAATACTTTCATTCCATACATTTCAGTATGAATGATGTTGAAGTGTCAAAAGTATCAATTTCCATTTTAGGAGTGACAAGTTTCAAAGAAAACACAAAGACTTCAAAAATAGATATTTTTAAAATGAATCTTGGAAAGTGCTTTTCCAGAGAATAACACTAAACTTCTGGGTAAATGAAGAGTATACTAAGTATCTAAATTGTTTCACTGGGAATTGTGCAAAGGAAACAGTAGAAACAAAATAGTATGAGCTAAGTGGTTAAAGAAGATCAATATAGATGTGAGAATAGAGATGTCCTTTGCATTAAATTCACTTAACACTACAAACCCAAATAGTAGTTAAAGATCAGTCTTTCATAAAATCTAAGTGGTCCTCAAAATAAAATTTTAGCTTGGGAAAAGCCATTAATTACACCTGGCAACACCATGGTATAAGTTCATGTGGCTGGTGTTAGGCAAAAACAACAACAACAACAAAAAAAAACTATGTCTTTGACCTACTCCACTTAGCAGAAATAAGACTACTCAACAGTCTAATATGATTTTTAAAATCACTTTATGATTTTTTTTTTTTTTTTTGAGACAGAGCCTCAAGCTGTCGCCCTGGGTAGAGTGCTTTGGCATTACAGCTCACAGCAACCTCCAATTCCTGGGCTCAAGCGAGTCTCCTGCCTCCGCCTCCCAAGTAGCTGGGACTGCAGGCGCCCGCCACAATGCCAGGCCATTTTTGTTTTGGTTGCAGCCGTCATTGTTGTTTGGTGGGCCCAGGCTGGATTCGAACCCACCAGCTTAGGTGTACGTGGCTGGCGCCTTAGCCCGCTGAGCCACAGGCGCCGATCCTCACTTTATGTTTTTTTTTTTTTTTTTTGTAGAGACAGAGTCTCACTTTATCGCCCTGGGTAGAGTGCCGTGGCGTCACACTGCTCACAGCAACCTTCAGCTCTTGGGCTTAAGCGATTCTCTTGCCTCAGCCTCCCGAGTAGCTGGGACTACAGGC
>CAUYON010193259.1:0-10092 GCA_963573935.1 Arctocebus calabarensis | reverse complement strand
GAATCATAATTGTGTACATTGGTGCAATCATAGGGCACAATGTGCTTCATATACAATCAGAAATATTTTGATCGTACTGTTACAGATAGCCTTCATGGCATTTTCTTGATCACTATATACAGACATTGATACTCTACCTTTAATAAGTTTCACCAGTACCCTGCTAACATGCACCGTAGGTGTGTTCCCACTAATTGCCCTCCCTCCACCCTTCCTCCCCTCTCCCCTCCCCTCCCTTTCCGCGTTCCCTGTATTCTTGTGCTATAATTGGGTTTTAGCCTTCATATGAAAGCTATAAATTAGCTTCATATTAGGGCTGAGTACATTGGATACTTTTTCTTCCATTCTTGAGATACTTGGCTAAGAAGAATATGTTCTGAGCTGTGTGGGATTTGAATTGCTGGAAATCCCACCAGGCATCCTGTTGATATGAAGACATCTCTTGGTTTTCCTCCTCCTATCCCCCTCTCCTGTATGTAAAACAACAACTATTTATTGTAGATTGTCTTCCTCACCTTGACTTCCATTCTAATTGTATGTGCTTGACTAAGAGTTTTGACTGTTAGTTGACCTAATATGCATATCTATGCTGACATGTTCATGCCCAGGAAATAGAATGCCAAAGTTCTCTATGCATATCAAGAGAGCAAACTATTAGAGGTTAGAAGCCTGTGAAATACAATGGGCTTTTCTGTCTTACTCAATAGGAAGACTGAATAAGTAGAGATGTCAGGGAAAGGTTGAAAAACCATGGCAGCAGGATTCTGGAGACAGCTAGCTGATTAATTTGTTTAAGCAAAAACTTGGACGTTTCTCAAGTCATTCTTGTATTTACAAAATCAAATCAGAACTTCACAAACTAAGCCTGCTATGGGTCAAAGCACAGGAAATTAAATTTGACCTATAAATGTATGTTGAGGAAATAAAGCTTATGGAATGAAACAAGTAAGATCCGCTATAGTATGTTCACTCACATTACTCCAATCACTTTGGCTTCCTTCTCTTCCTTGTATATAACAAATGCTCCCCTTTCCTCAAAGCGTTCCATCTGCTGCTCCATCAGCCTGAATGCTTTCTCTTTAGACACTTGCGTGGTTCACTCCCTCATTCCCTTCACTTCTCAGCTCTGGCCACCCCATCTAAAATAGTATCCCTCCCACCACTCCATCCCCAATGCTATTTTTCTTCACAGCACATATACATTATTGAATGATATATATTTATTTGTTATTATCTTTTTCACATGCTCCTTGAGGTCATGGGTTTGTTTTCTGCTGTGCCCCCAGAGCCAAGTTCATTGTTTTCTATATAGTAGGTACTTAATAAATACATTTTGAATGAGCTAACGATGAAGTTGAAGTTGTTGCTCAGGTTTGTGGAGTCCTGATACAGTATTCTTTCTACTCTACACAGCAGTTTTCCTGTGGGTTAATAATCATCTCTTGAAGTCATTGTATTCTCTTTCCTTCCCTCCTACATCATTGTAAATGCTTGTATGAATCATTTCTTGAGAAAAATTCTTTGACTGCTTGTTTCCATTCCTTATGACACAATAGAAGCAACTAGGAATCTTAATAGTGCAGATTCCCAGGCCTCATGCCTGTGTTCTTGATTTGGTAGTTTGAGGTGGAGTCTGGGAAACTGCATTTTAACAACAACACAGGAAATTCTGAAACTAGTGTTGTGTGGTCACAAGATGCATCTATGTAATAGCAGATTCCCTCAGGCTCTACTATAGTCCCTTGTTTCAGGTTTTTGTTGTAGGCTAAGATTTAGACTTAAGACCATCTGCAAATTCTGTGTTAGTTATGCCATAGAATCCACGTGGTATCACTACTGCTCTGGGCCAGGGCGGGACAAAATGGAGAAGTGATTGTAGGGAGGGGAGGATGGAGACTGTCTGTATGGCGGTATGTTGGACCTTGTGTGTCCGAATGTCTGAATGCAACCCTGAAGAAGCAGGGCAGGGATGGTCACTCCCAGGGTGTTAGGGAAAAAGTCCTCCCCATCCTAGAGCTATTTCTATCCTTAACCCCATCTAACAAAGAATAGAGACTTTAAAAAATAAGTCCATAGGGGCTGGGGTCTTTTGGGGGCCAAACACGATTCTAAGAGGGACTTTACCTAACAAATACAATCAGCGTAACCTGGTTTCTTATACCCTCAATGAATCCCCAACAATAATAAAAAAAATAAGTCCATAATAGCTTTGAGTTCTATTTCTATGACTTTGGTGTTCATTTCAATGGCAAACTCTAAGAGAGGAAGACCACGAGAACCCACAGTGGGGCAGTAAGAGAAAAAGTGGCTACACAGACATCCAAAATCCATGCTCATTTATTTGACAAAGGGCAGAGCTTTTGAGGAATGCAGACGAATAGTTCACTTCATGGAAAAGGAGGGCACTAGGACCCCATAAACTGTTTTTTAGATCAAGCAAGATCTTGTGTGTGAAGCACTTACCAAAGTGCCTGGAAAGTAATAATCGCAATAAGTGATCATTATTATTATTAACACATATGGTATGGGTAAAATTGGAAAATCTTCGTAATTCATTCTACCTCATAGATTTCTCAAATTTGTACAGCCTACAGGGAAGAAGCAGAGCTTATACCACATACATGAAGTGTGTTGAGCTCTTCAGACAAAAAAAAAAAAAAAAAAAAGAGTGATGAAATCCACTCACCTAAATGATGGTATATTCCTTTTCATCACTGTTGTCACTTAGAGTTCATTCTGCACCTCTAACCATTTTCCTAAAGACTGAAACCTAGTAATATCCAAAATGTTTTTGGCAAAATGCCTCAATTTTGAAGCTGTGTATTTAGAAGAAGAACATTTATTCCACATGTTATTAATTATTTTACACATAATTAAGGACTTCCAAACAGTTAAAAGCATTTTCAAGATTTATTTTCATTTAGAACTAGAAGATGTCTTTGGTTCAGTTTTGAACTGAAACACTAACAATGAAAGTTCTGTTCAGGTAGGAACGGTGTTTCTGTTTTTTTGCAAAATTGCTCCATAATTAGCACAGAACCTGGCAAATAGTCAGTGCTCAATATTTAGTGGATGAACTATTAGGAAAGTCAAAATTTTTTGATCCTAGTAAGTACAGCGTTTACATTTAAAAGTTCTCACTTTTTAAAGCATACTTTCCCTTGTTAATAAACCCTGTACAATTATAATGGGGTGCTGTAACAGATGACCTCAAACTTGGCTGGGCTGAAAACAACAGACACTTACTCTCTCACAGTTCTGGAGGCCAGAAATCCAAAATCAGGTGTCAGCAGGGCTCTGCTCTGTCTGTAGGGCAGTGGTTCTCAAACTTCCTAATGCTGTGACCCTTTAATACAGTTCGTGTGGGTGGCGACCCACAGATTGAGGACCGCTGCTGTAGGGGGAGGATCCTTCCTCACCTCTTCCAGCTTTTGGTAGCCCCAGGTTTTCTCAGCTGCCTAACTCCAATCTTTGCTTTTCTCTTCATGTGGCCATTCCCTCTCTGCATCTTCTCCTTCTCTATACGTACAGGATACTCGCCATTGGATTTTAGGGCCCACCTAGACGATCTTGGATAACATTCCTAAAACCCTTATTTACATCTGCAAACATTTTTTTCTAAATGAGGTCAAATTCACAGGTTCTGGCATGTGGACTTATCGTTTGAGAGTTCAACCCACTCCAATGGGTTAATGGAAATCGTCAGCATTTATAGTGCAGTTCTCATCCCCCTGTCCAGTTTCCTAGCTGTGTCTCTGTATACAGATTTTCCTGAAGTTTTGTATCTGAGGAGCTTGAGGATGTGGTTTCTGTCTAGTTTTAATTTAGAATGGAATATGAGGGAAAAATAAATCGACATTTCCCTTACAGATGGGAAAAATACAATGAATGTTGAAAACTGGTGGGTGGAGAGAGGAAGTTAAGTAAGTGATCAAGAAGTAATGTTACACCCAACCTGATGATGTGTACGTGATATATTAGGGATGGGTATTTGATACATACTGATTTGAGTGATGACACATGCAAAAGAGTAGCGGTTATCATGGTATAAGGGGGTCATTTTGCAATAATCTCAGCATTTCACTCTTTGCGAGGGAAAGGTGTTTTGTATAGAGAATTGATAAGTCATAAAAACCAGGCCAGAGGCTCCTGGGATCAACAATTCAAAACAAAAGTTCCATGAAGAATACTGATCAGGAAAGAGACCGGGGTTAAATTGTGGCTTCCACATTGAAACCATCTGCATTAGATTTTGCAGTAGTAAAACGCAAGGTCTTGGAATGTATAAAAATCAAAAGAAATAGTACATCAGTGGTAAGTTTTTCCAGCATTAAATAAGGAGCCAGGGAAAACACATTCAGAATTATTGTAATTCTGGTCAGCATTCTATTGAGAGGAAATTATGAAAATTGAAAATGTTCTATAGGTGGCAACGGCAGTGACTTTTTTGGGGGCGAGGACTGAGTGAGGGTAAACGTTTTGCCAAAAATGAACCAGTATTGCCTATGTGAGAGGATTCTTGCAGAAAAGGGAGAAATCATGGAGCAAAAAATGTCCCAAAAGAGGAAGAACACACTGAACAGGTTAGAAACAGGACTTCAGCACCACAGGAAGTTCAAGTTTGATGAATAAACTCAGTGTGCTGGTAGAGAACCCCGTAGTCATTGGACTAGAGTTCCTTTTATCCCTAGAGTTAGTCTTTGAAATGAGATTTTAATGCATGGCCTTTTATGAGAAATAAAATAACAAAAAATTATTTATAACATTTTGAGGGAGAAAAGTCATACAAAATTTACTGGTAAAAATGTAAAGTATTAGAAACTGGTTATTAAAAAATCTTGCATTTATATTTGGGATCTCAAATTCTAAAGTTGTAAATTTATCTTTTCCTGTCACTGGAAATTTCTCTTGGTGAATTCATTAGTACAATCAGGCAAGTGGAATCAAATTGTAAGAATACTAATGAAGACATTGGGGATTTATACAGAAATGAAGGTATGTAGTTGCCATGTTTATATGCAGATAAAATAAGTTCCTCCCATCTAATTCTTTGTCCTTTCCAAATGGCTGAGATAAAGATATCCCTACAGTGTCAGTTTCTGCTTATGCCATCCAAATTCCCCTATTTTTCTTTTTATCTTGTAATATAATCACCAGTTTTTGCTCCCACTTTTTCCTATCTCTGGCTAGACATGCTATTAGCTCAAATGTCTCAACAAATCTTCCTTTTAGACTTTTTTAAAATTTCAAATTAATATGAGGGTACAAGTGTTTAATTTACATCATTTTCAATCCTAAGGCAAAGTTCAAGTTGTAGTTGAGACCCTCACATTATGCACATCAGGTGAGACCCACCAATCAGCCTCCCTCCTCCCGTCAGTAGCCCCCCTACTCTCCGATTCCCTCTCCTTCCTTTCCCCTCCATCTGCTAGACTATATTTGTGTTTTATCTTTCATGTGGGCATGTAGTTACTTATAATTGGTTACATATTAGTATTGAGTATGTTGGATATTTTTTTCCATATCCTTGAGATACTTTACTAATAAGAATGTGTTTCAACTCCATCCAGGTAAACACAAAAGATGTAAAGTTTCCATCTTTTCTTATGGCTAAATAGAATGCTATACATATAGCACAGTTTGTTAATCCATTCATGGGTTGATGGACACACGGGTTGCTTCCACAACCTGGCAATTATGAATTGAGCTGCAACAAACATTCTGGTGCAAATGTCCTTAGGGTGAGATGACTTTTGTTGTTCTGGGTAGATACCTAGTAATGGTATTGGAGACCAAATGGAAAGATCCTTTTGGTTTGTTTGGAATTTAATATTTAAAAATAAGTAAATTTTACATATAGTATAGTAGTTCCCTCTTAACCACCAGGATACATTCCAGGACCCTGAATGATATCCCAAAACTGGAAATTATAAGGGACCATATATATACTATGTTTTCCTGTATACATACATATGGGAAAGTTTAATTTAGAAATTAGGAACAGTAAGAGATGAAAACAATAACAAAATAAAACAATTATAATAATATACTGTGAAAAAAGTTTTGTGAATGTGGTCTTTCCTTGCTCTCTCAAAATACTTTCATATTTTTGGACCAGGGTTGACCAGGGGGTAACTGAAAGTGAGAAAAGCAAACCATGAATAAGGAGGGACTGCTGTACATACAATCCCAGAAAGCCATCCTTGATTGCTAAAAAATATAATCATCTCACTGATGACATGCCTTTTTTTCAGCTTTAAATGAGAATATGAGAATGAGCTTCTGATTTTATCCCTGTAGAGCAGTGGTTCTCAACCTTCCTAATGCCACGCCCTTTTAATATAGTTCCTTATATTGCAGTGACCCCCAACCATAAAATTATTTTCATTGCTCGTAGCTATCAAGTAATAACAAAAACAATTTTATGGTAGGGGGTCACCACAATACGAGGAACTGTATTGAAGGGTTGTGGCATTAGGAAGGTTGAGAGCCACTGACCTAGAGGAAAAATTAACCCATTCCTCTAATTTTCTTTTCTCCCTCAAATATCCTACCACCCAGTTTCCAATGTAATCTCTGATCTTGGACATCAATTTATCAATTTTTGGATTCCTAGACTAGTAACCCACTAAGAGAGCTGCACGAAGCTTTGGGAGAATGCTTAGGGATAATAATTAGTTGGAAAAGGAATAAAGGAATAGAATTTATAATTATTTTTATGTGAAAACAATACCGAAGGAAACTTTACTAATATACTATTTAATATGTGAATTAATGACATGTATATACTTTATAAATAAATGTACATATAATGCATATGCATTGTAGAAAATCCTATGTTTTCAAATATATTTCTTCTATTTTTTTAGCTTGAACTTTTGACTTCAAAATAACTTTTAAAAAGTAAATGATTTATTCAATAACAGCTCAGAACTTTGAACTTAAGTTTGTCTCAGATGTGTTTTTCTTTCTGAAAGCTTTTCTTTTTTGACATATAAAATAGTAAGCCACATTCCTGGGTCTCTGAAGCTGCTTGTCAGAATTTCTTATTGCAGTGCTGGTTAAGAGCAGCATTGCCTGGAGGTCTTATAAAGACCCTTGCAGTATTGCTGAATACTAGCATGCTGAAACAATGATTGGCTTTTACTTCTACATCTGTTTTGAAGATTTTGTCTATTATATTCCTTTCTCTTCCTTTATGATTTTTTTGGCTTAATTACTGCATTAAAACACTCATTCATTTGAAATTTCCTCTTTGCGTATAGTGGTTTAGCCTAGCTGAAACGCAATAACTTGCCAAATCTTAGTTTTAGCAGGAGGTTCTAATTTTGTGGAGTTTTTTTTTGAGGATTTCTAATGTCAAAGGAAGTCATGTATAAGATTGGCTTCAAGATAGGTAAATTCTCTACTCTTGTAATCTCACTGGTAATTGCAGTGTTATAAGTAGTCTTTCTGCACCAGTTTGTCAGTCTATGCTTATAAAATAAATTTTATTTATTTATTTATTTTTATTAATTTTGAAGTGACAGGACAGTTTATTGACAGGGAGAAAACTGACAGCATGATAAGCAAAAGAGGGAGCAACAAAAAGAAGGGGAACAGAACCTCCCACAGAGGAGGGGGGATCCAAGTGGAAAGTCCCATAATATAAATTTTAGATTTTAGTTCATCAAAAATAAAACACCTATTTAGTTAGTAAAAAGATACAAAAGTGGTAATGTGGTCACAGTGTCAGAATTTTTTCTGCCTATGCTGCTTTTTAGTCTGTTTTTAAAAAATAAAAAGAGAAAACTTCTTCTCCAAAATCTTTAGATCCTTGATTAGTCCTTCAATTAGAAATAATTATTATGCATAGTCTACATTCCAGGCACTATGCTCAGGCAGAAAGCATGGGCTGGCCAGTCATCAAAACAGACTCAAACTTTGCTCTTCATAGAACTTATAGTCTATTGGGCAATGCAGACAACAAAGAAGCCACTGAATTCTTAACGAATATTGTGAAAGACCTTCAAGGTGAGGAGTAAAAGGCATTCTGTAATCGTATTTCCAGTGGAAGGGAGCCAAGGAGTTTGCCGGGACCCATTTCTCCTCTGCTTCAGCCCACATGCTCCTGCTTTCCATGTTCACACCAGCAGGGCAGCAATGGAGGCTAGCAAAAGCAAACTTGCTTCCCTACAGTTTTTTAAATCTGCTTTGTATCCAGATATAAATGTGGAGATCAATTTAAAAAATTTAAAGCAGTTTTTCTTTTTTATTTTGTGGATGTAGTTGTTTTCACTAGAAGTGTGAAAAGTTCTGATCACTTTTGTCTGTACTTGTGATTCAAAAACTTCATTGACCCAGTCTCTTTTTACCAATTGTCTCAGGCCAAGTTCATGGATTAAGGTGATTTGGATGCATAAATCCTAGATACATTCCTGTGTTGTATCAAAACAATAACAAGTTGAAGTTTAATAATTTCTGGAGCTACATAGTGGTTCTCATATAAAAGAAATATTTTGTGGGTACTAAGTTATATCATGATCTTCCTATAATTCTTCTGTATGCCAATTAGCGTAGGTAATTAATTTGAATGATTTGACAGCTCTCAAAGCAGAATTTCCTTATTCTAACTCACTTCATGATACACACACATTATACTCATATGGATGGAGCTATGTGTTTATGTGATTAAAGGTTTCCTTGCAGAATCTTAGGACTATATCATATCTGAGTGAAGAATAGTATTAACATCAGAAATTCTTGACTTCTGAATGCATGGATTATCTACAGGGACTATCTATTTTTGCAGTCCATCCTTATAAAAGAAAAAAAGACTGAATCAGGAAATCCTGACCATGGAATTTCTGTTTGGGTTTATCCTTCACATGGAGATTTTTATATTTTCAATGTGTTTAGCAACCATAGTACAAAATAATCCTACTGGTTATAGAGAGCTACACAAAAAGAGGTTGGAAACAGAGAAAAGAAGAACAAGTACCAAAATAGAATAGAATTCAGCACTACCTGTTCTCCAGTCTGGCTTAATTTCTAGAACTGCATTGCTGTTCTCAACCATAGAAGAACTAGGACAATGTTGTAGAAATTTGGTTACAAAAGATTAGGGATTAATTTCTTAAAAAAGCTTTATAAACTCTTTTAATTAAATTGTTTTAGGTCATCATTTTCCTGACTATGTTCTATGAATTCTTTGTTTGGACAAATTTGAAAAATAATGTATTATATGAAATTAACAAAGATTATAAGTATCTTTACTGTAGGACTTATCAGAATCTTTAAAGACTTAATGTGTCCTATAACTAAACTAACTAAAGGGAAAAAATAGTATTTTCACTTTTCTAATTTATTTGACTCACAAACCATTTTTTTGAGGGTCTTGTGTTCATATTTCATGGAAGACAATTTAGAAAATATTTAGGATGGTGGTTTTCATTGTGTGCATCATTGTGTGCCAGAGGATAGCTTGAGGCTAGGAGTTTGAGACCATATTAAATATCACAGTAAGATACTGTCTGTATGAAAAAAGAAATAGGAAAATTAGCTGGGCATAGTGGCATGTGCTTGTAGTCCCAGGCACTTGAAAGGCTAAGATAGGAGGATTGCTTGAAGCTAGGAGTTTCAAGGTTGCAGAGGTTGCAGTGAGCTATGATGATGCTAATGCAGTCTGGGCAATACTGTGAGACGCTCAAAAAACAAAACAAACAAAAAAAAAACCCAAACAAACCAAAACAGTTTGCATTGGGATTACTTCCAATTATAAGAATAGGAAGGGGTCATCAATGTATGAGTGAAGATCCCAGCCAGCATGTGGAGAAAAAGATTTCCAAGGAAAAGAGATTCTTTTTTTTTTTTTTTTTAACGTTTGATCTTCAAAACCCATCCTTTATTTTTTTTTTTTTTATAGCAACAATTTTTATTCCAGAGGGCTAGGAAAAATAGGCACTTAGCAAATTTTTTTTTTTTTTGTAAGACAGAATTTATTCACAGAAAAGAATACAGAAAACATTAAGGCACCTGGTAGAGGGAGAAAATTCTAGTGGGGAGAGAGAAGCTCTCTCCGTTTCTCTCCCGGTCTTTCCCCATCTCCTCCTT
>CAUYON010193257.1:0-16278 GCA_963573935.1 Arctocebus calabarensis | reverse complement strand
ATACAGTTGCCATTTTTTTTTTTGAGACAGAGCTTCAAGCTGTCACCCTGGATAGAGTGCTATGGCATCACAGCTCACAGCAACCTCCAATTCCTGGGCTCAAGCAAGTCTCTTGCCTCTGCCTCCCAAGAAGCTGGGACTACAGGCGCCCGCCACAACACATGGCCATTTTTTGGTTGCAGCCATCATTGTTTTTTGGCGGGCCCAGGCTGGATTTGAACCCACCAGCTCAGGTGTACGTGGCTGGTGCCTTAGCCCGTTGAGCCACAGGCGCCGAGCCTTTTTTTTTTTTTTTTTTTGAGACAGAGTCTCAGTTTATCGCCCTTGGTAGAGTGCTGTAACATCACAGCTCACAGCAACCTCCAACTCCTGGGCTTAGGCGATTCTCCTGCCTCAGCCTCCCGAGTAGCTTGGGACTACAGGCGCCCAACACAATGCCTGGCTATTTTTTTGTTGCAGTTTGGCTGGGACTGGGTTTGAACTTGCCACCCTCGGTATACGAGGCTGGTGCCCTACCCACTGAGCCACAGGCGCTGCCCTAAAGCATGGCTCTTTATCAGCCTACAATAAATGTTCCCTTCTCCTTCATAGACAAGAAATGGGATACTTTGGGTAATTTGGGGCTTTGCTTAGGTATTGCATTTTCAAAGGATGAGAACACAGTGAAATACTCTCAACACTAAAACCACATGGACCATAATTTAATCTTTAATTTTGTTGTTGTCTTTTTCAAAGTCTTTTCAGGTATATTTAGGAGCTATGTTTCTCTAAGACTGGCCCAAGGAAAACTTCAGCTCTCTGAATCGTTTGATAGAGGTGCTGTTTTAAAATGCCATTTTTGAGCCCCTATCTACCCTGAGAGTACTGAAAATCATCGGGTGATTTTTATGCACACTAAAGTTTCGGACCTACAGTTTTAGAGTTGTGAAAGTCGAAATATGATTATCAATTATCATTGCACTCAAGAGGCTGAGACGTTCTACTTAGAGTTCCAGACAATAAAGCACATTCAAGTACCTCATCTCTTTCAAGTCTTTGCTAAAACATCACCCTTCCTATAAGAATTTTCCTGATTTAAAATTGCACAGGATCCTCTTCCCTATGCCACCCACCCTCTCTATCACCCTTCCTCCTCCGTAGCATTTACAACATCTAACTGAGCATACCATTCATTTATTTATTGTTTACTCACTCATTCATTTACTTATCTGACTCCTGTCTCTAGAAAGCAAAGGTAGGTGGTGGGAATACAGCACCTAGGACAATGTCTGGTATACAGAAGGGGGTCAGTAAATATTTGCACCAAGTTGCCTCAGCACTTAAGCATCACTTCATTTGCTCACTGTCTTTCTCAAGAGGATTAAAAAAACAACAACAAGGCAAATTATTCTTTTCTTCTTTGAGTGATGCTCTGTGTGTGTAGTACTAGAAAGAGGTGGAACCATGTCCTGTAATCTCTTAATTCTGGAGTTGGGGCCAGTTGTTCTAAAGATAATTTTCCCTTAATACCACCGAGATCTTCAACTTACTATGAGGATCATGCATTTACAGCTGCATTGTCCTGTGAGGACTACTCCTAGAAGGACTTGTTGCCCCTAATGTGAACAAGGTGGACTGAAGCTTTGAGGCTGAGATAAATCTGTGGTGGAAAAGGACTTCTCTAAGCTGACCCTGTATGTGACTCCGTTCCAAACAGGTATTTACAAAAAGAAGTAGAGGCTTCCTCCTCTGAGGTCCAAAATGAGGATGCTAATAAATGGGTCTAATCTCAAGGTACTTCTTACACAATGTTGGTTGGCTCTGAGCAAATGATCTTCACCCATTTCCTATCCTCCAACAGCACCAGCACACAAATCAATGCCCATGAACATTTGGGGAGCCTCACTCCTTGCACTTCTCTGCTGACCCCATTTTAAGGTCAGACTTCGGAATGGTCAGTTCCCTAATACTGCAGATGCTACCTGCTGACCCTCATCAGGGTCCTTCTTCTGAGTCACCTGATGTTCCTGTTTGTGTTAGGATGGTAAGAAAAGCCCAATGTGGGATGCCCATGCACCCTCTCCCCCCCCTCCAGGGGATGCTGAGAAACTGTGGGTCAGAGAGGAAGATAAAAACAGGAAAAAGCAAATTTGTTGCAAGTGTTATGCTCACAGGATGGCAGGATATACCTGCTGAGCACTCCCAGAAAGTCCCCAAGGAAAGCATTACTGTGAGTCTCCAGAGTTCTTCTAAGTATGGTAGCTGGGGTGTGGGGGAGGGAAGATGTGCTAAGGAGAGGGGGATGGGCACCATTCCAGGGGTCAGTTATGTTGCCCAAAGCAGTTGCACACAATAATAAAAGGTCGTTGGATACAGGAAGGATGTGAAGGTGGGTGCAAAGGGCTTGTCACCAAGGGTTGTCACTGGGTTACACTGGGAGATTAAGGTTTTAAGTTTGGGGGGAGGAACGCGAGGTGAGTTAAGAGGGAGGAGCTTGTGAGGGATGAGGTGGGCAGCGAAGCTGCCTTAGGTTCCTGCTTTGACCCTTTCTTGGCCGGTTTCAGCCAGGGAAGTGAGGGATCTTTAGCTTTAAGTATGGAGAGGTGGGGAACAAGTGTGGCTCCAACTCCCCAGGCAATCCAGACTAGACTTTCTCAGCGTTGTTTCCAAGCTGAAAAGGGGGAATTTGGGGGGTGCATGTAGTGGCTGCTAGGTGCACTGGATGAAAGTACTAGACTCCAGTACTCAGGTACTAGAGATACTAGTAACCAGAGGATCCCAAAGACCAGAAGATGAGGATGGGGAGGAAAATGTTAGCCTTCACGGGGAATAGTCTCAAAATGAGACAGAAGGAGGGAAGTAACTCCAAACCCAGTAGGTATTTGCTTAGGTTCTTCCAATCGGATGGAATGGAACTTAGATCCCTGCAAAAGAAATGGGTCATTTGCAGCGCAAGGTACACAAGCCAGCCAGCGAGCCATCGGGCTCCTCAACTGAAAACCGAAGCCTCCGAGAGGCACTGACTTCTCTCCCAGCCTTGCTGGGGAGAGGGTGGTTTCCCAAATCCAAACCAACAGGAGTTTGAAAGTCTGACAAGAGCCAGGAGGGGAGAGCAATAGGGGAGATTCCTCACACTGCGGGGTGCGGGTGTCAGCCAACTGGGAACCCTGGCTTGGGGTTGGGGGTGGGGTTCTCAACAGACGATAGGGTCCTCAACTGGGGACGAAAGGGATTTGTAGAACTGGACTCTGGACAACAAGGGCTTAAGAGGAATTGGAAAAACTGATAGGGTTTCTACTGGGGCGCTGAGGAGGGACTGGGGAAACTAATAGGGTTTCTACTGGGGTGCTGAAGGACGCGCCCCACTCGCGACACGAGGCACTGAGGGGTTCCCCCAAATTGGATATGGGATACTGGGAATAGAATGAGGACTCTAAATTAGAGACCTGGGTGGGGTGTGGGACTCTAAATTAGGTTCGGAGGAAATTAGGGGCTGCAAAGGCGGCTTCTCGTTGCTACTGGGGAAATGGAGGGATTCTCACCCGTTGGAACGTGTGAGGATTTGCGGGCACTAAGACTATCTCCCTCCCAACCCAGGAATCTCTTAAATTCTGGATAGGGAGGACCTGAGAGGGAGGACTAGGGGGGATCTCCGATCCGGAGCCGAGCTACCTTGAAGGCACCGGGAAGCGCTTCATTCCGGGAGGGCGTTCCCGCCGCCGGGCCCCCGCGCTGGGGTGGGTTGGGGGTGCGGCCGCACCCGGGTCCCGGCCCGCATCGGGATTCAGGGGTCCCTCTCCGACCCGGGGACCCGGGAGCCTTGCAGGAAGGGGCTCCCGGCGCCGCCGCCTCCGCGGGCGCCCGGGCGCGCGGGCGAGCGCCCGGCTTTATGCGCGCAGGGCGGCGGGGGGAGGAGCCGGCAGGTCGGCCCCCGGCGGGCCCTCCCCTCGGCCGTCCCCGCCCGCCCGCCCGAGCGGGGTCGGGGGAGGGGGCAGCATGGCCTGTCCGTCCGGCCCCCTTCGCCGCGCTCCTCATCTGCCCCGCGCCGAGCGCCGCCGCCGCCGCCGCCGCCGCTCCGCTGCCCGCGCCGCCCGCGGCTCCCGATGGAGACTGACGCGCCCCAACCCGGCCTCGCCTCCCCGGACTCGCCGCACGACCCCTGGTACGGCCCGGCCCGGCCCGGCCCGGCCTGCCTGGCCCGCGCCCGCCCCGGCCCCGCCAACATGGCCGATCCGGGTCGGGCCGGGCCTCCCTGGGGCCCGGGCCCGCGCCCCCTGCGCCCTGGCGCCCGGCGCTCACGCGGGCCCTTTGTGTCTCTCCTCCTCCCGCAGCAAGATGTTCATCGGGGGACTCAGTTGGCAGACTACGCAGGGTGAGCGAGTCCGGGAGCGCCTGCCGGCCCGGCAGGGCACCCTGGACCCCCCCGGTGCCCCAGACCTGGACACCCCAGCCCGGCCCTGCGCCCTGCTGACCCCGGGAGCCCTCGCGCCTTCTTTCGCGCCCCGCCCGGGGACCCCGAGAGCGCAGGGCGATCCGCGAGCGCACACGGCCCACCGGGTGGAGGGGAGAAAATGAGAAGGGTTCAGGGGGCATCGGAGGGTGGGCTGGCCCCCGGGACCCGCCGGCTGCAGCGCCAACTCCGTTCGCACCTGCGGCTCAAACTTTTGTGAGGCTGCTCCCGGAGCGGCGGGAACCCGGCCGGAGCCGTCCCCCTTTCAGCCCAGCTTGGCCCTCGGCTTCCCGGGAGCCCGGTGGGCGCTAGGAGGCTCCGTTGGAGCTGGTCGAGAGCGGGAGGGGGGTGGCAGCGGTAGAGAGCGCGCGGGCAGCTTGGCGCGGGGGCGGCCGGGCGGCTCCGGGGTCACCAGGGGCAAAGGACTGGGGAGGGGGAAGGGCGCGGAGCCAGGGCTGGTCCCAAGGCGGGTGTGTGGTTACAGAAGGGCTGCGTGAGTACTTCGGCCAGTTCGGGGAGGTGAAGGAGTGTCTGGTGATGCGGGACCCCCTGACCAAAAGATCCAGGTGAGCCTCTCACCCCCTCCTCCTGCTACTGGCTTGCCCCCCTCCACCCGCCATTCAGTGCCATGTAACCATCTGCCTCTCCCTCACTACCGCGCACAGGGGTTTCGGCTTCGTCACTTTCATGGACCAGGCGGGGGTGGATAAAGTGCTGGCGCAATCGCGGCACGAGCTCGACTCCAAAACAGTGAGTGGCCCTCGGGGCTTCTGGGGGGTCCTTTGGGAGAGGGAAGCTGCCGGAGGAGAGGGTCAGGACTCTCTCCCCAGAGGACAGCTGGACAGGGTCTGTGAGGAAGAAGGGAGTTTTCAGAGTAAGAGGTCTGCCATGCTCTGAAACTTTGTCACTAGAGTTGGGGGGAGAGGGAGGAGAAAAATCTCAGGCCTGCGATGAGATGCTAGGTGTCCCTTCCCCTACTATGGGCGAGAAAAGAAGCAGCTATCACTCTCTTTCTATAAGTACTAATCTTGATGCCTCAGAACAGAGCTTGGGGTGGGGCTTCCCTCCCTTAGCCCAAATTGGGTGAGTCAGGGTTGCAGTGACCCACCCCGTGGCTTCTCTGAACTCTAACTAGTATTTGGCTCTTCCATACACCCCCCCCCAAAAAAAAAAACACATACACACTTTATTCTCCACTAATGGCTAAAGCATCACTGAATCTTCTTCTCTCCTCCCCTGACTTTTGGTCAGTGAGCTCCTTGCTTTGTGTGGAAGACAGGGACTTGCTTTGCCCATGAAGAGGATTTATGAGAAGGGCACAAGGTTGCCTGGAAATGAGGCTTCGGAAGACTAGATCTTAGGAGAAGCTGCTTGTTTGGCATTCAAACTCCTAGAACATTTTGCTTCTATCTCAGTGCTCCCCAGTGCCTTAAACCCTGCAGGGGGCGCTGGCCAAGGACTGGCTTTAGGGGAGAGGAAAAAGAAAAAGTCAGGGGTTACTTTGTGATGGGGATGTCTGTCTGCTGTAGTGTGCTGGTGACTGGGGAGGTTGCTTCTGGGAGAAATAGTAGGCTGGGACAGTGTGATCTCCTCTCTCCACACTCCCCCACTCTCCCCCATCCCTGGGCCTCCCTGCTTAGGTCAGTCATTGGCTCCTGTTTACCTGCAACAATAGCTGGTTGTGCCCAAGAATTTGTTAAATTACCGGCCTGTCCCCAGCTCCTGTTATCTCTGCCCAGTGGCTCCCACTCCTGTTCAGCAGTAATGAGCAAATGAGGCCAGGCCTCAACTTTGCCGGCTCTGAAAGGATCTTGTTGGCGCAGCCTGAGTGACCCAAGCTGGAAATGGAGAGACAGTGGCCTATTGTTTTTGGTGATTATCTGCCATCAAGCTGCCTGTTCTCCTACCATCCCTGTCCTCAGAATGCACCGATGGCTTCTGCTGTGCTCAGGAAGCTGAGATTTAGGGGCTGGGTTTGGGGGGTGGAGGAGTGGAAGACTGATAAGGGGAAAGAAAGAGGAGGAAAGCGAGTGAGATGAGTGTCCTTATGAGATGGAGACTCGCAAAGGGCAAGGGCTTTGTCTATGTTTGGCGTCCTCCAGCCTTGGAAAGGTGGTGGGAGGAGGTTTGCTGTGGGGAGTCTATTTTGGGTTCTAACTTTCACCTTTTATTTACTTCTTGGGATTTATTTATGTTGCCAGCTGTGAGTCAGAGTGGAGGTGGGGTGTGTCAGGGATTGGGTGTGCGTGGGTCTGTGGCTTGGGTACTGTCTCCCCATCAGGGTCTGTGCAGGGGGACTGTAGTGTGCTGGTGACTGGGGAGGTTGCTTCTGGGAGAAATAGTAGGATGAAAATGTCCATAGAGCTATGGAATCAAAACTTCAGATGGGGGAAATGGACAGCTGTGATTTTTTTTTCCCTGGGGCCCAATGGGACATGACAGGAGAGGAGGCATTGCTCTGGCATAGATTTTGGAGATTCCATCTTGTGGACAGATTCCAATCAGGGAGCCTCTGGGAGGCTAGTTTTTGGTATGTGCCATTCAGGCAGAGAGAAGTCAGAATCAGTTGCCTAGAATGAGACTGAGTTTTGAACAGAAGGAACTTTGGGAAGAGATAGATCTTCTCTGCGATTGGCTGGTGAACTTATGATGTCCACCCATGTGGGTGGCAAGAAACACTGGTATGACTTGGCCTTATAGGCCCTGTATGGATCACAGTGTGTCATGCCCTATATTTTGCTATTTGTCAGTACAGCTATAGTATCCAGGAGTACCCAGGTGCATCTTGATTTTTCCCTTTGGTTGTTCACAGCCAGGGGCAAAGGTGACCTGCTGGTAATAGCACCTTTGTTTGTGCAATGCAGAGCAGTTCACAAAGGGCTGCTTTCACTCATGTTATCTCATTTGATTCCCCACAGCTGCCCCTGAGAAAAGCAGGTGTGATTGTCCCCACTTTGCAGATGGGGGAACTGAGGCTCAGGGAGTTCAAGTGAGTTACTAAAATCACAGGCTTGATCTTGTGGCCCAAGAAATGGCCCAAAGTTTCTAAGTTCAAGTTCTAAGACCTTTCATTTCACCAAAGACCCACCTCCTTCTGCTTTGCCCAAGCCTAGTTGCATTATCAGGGAGCAATATGTTTGCTCATAGCCTCAGGAGGGCTATTAAATGTTGATAGTATTGAGAAACTATTGAGCCCCGGTCATTATCAACTCTCATCTTGTGGCCTTTTGCAGGTAAAGAGGATTTCTATTCACTCTAATTTTTATTATTCCAAAGCCTGAATTGCATGCCTTATCTAGACAGATAGTTGTGTGAAGCCAGTTAGGCAGGGAAGGGCCTGCCACTCACTTGAAGCAATAAGATTTGGACTACCTTCTTTGTTGTTGTTCTTGCTGTGAGATAGCATAACAATCTGTTGATGAGCCTTTGAGGTGTGTGTCATTTGCCCATTTTGCAGGTGAACTTGACCCTGAGGCTCAGCTAAAATAACTGGTCCATGGTCTCACAACTGGGAAGCAGTATAAATAGTATTTGAATCCAGCAGCTTGATTTTTAAGGCCAAATGCTTAAGAACCACATTTTCCTGCTGGAGGCTGTTGTGATTTCTGTCATCTTTGTGTCATTGGACAAGAGTTCCTCAGGGCTGAAGGCTATGTGGTCATCCATCTGAAATGTGATAACCAAGACACTTTCTACCTTTCCCTTCTCTTCCAGATTGATCCCAAGGTGGCCTTTCCTCGGCGAGCACAGCCTAAGGTAGGTGTATCTGTGTTTGAGAAGAGCTCAAATACTTCAGGCAATGCTGGGCAGTAATTTTCCCAGCATTCCCTGTTATGGAAGATACTTCTGAAACAGTGGTTCTCAACCTTCCTAATGCCGTGGCCCTTTAATACAGTTCCTATGGGTTCCACAGGTTAAGAACTGCTGTTCTAGAACCTCTACGGAGTTTCTGGAATGGGCTGGGGTGGGAGGAGGAGATTCTTAATCTCCTTGATCTGTGGTCTGAAGACACTGTGCATCTTTCCAGCTGAGCTCTGGGGTGGACTGGAGAGGGACTGCATGTAGTGGGAGAAAGAGGGTCCCTCAGGATTCATTGTCCTGTATTTGAAGCCAGTACAGTTTGGAGCCTGAGTCTAATACCAGCCTCACAGGTCATAGCTTTGGTGCCTAGAGCCTCAAGGGTCAAACACAGGGCAGACTTTTCTCCTGAGGCTGAGTTAGATTCAGGCTAGGGAATTACTTCAGATGCCCCAGTTATCCTCCTACCCCTGCAGAGGGAGAAGGGACCAGGGTCTGTCACCTGTTGTGTTTCAGCTTAAGTTTCTCTGGGTGCTCTCTTACCCTGGTGTTCTGGTGAGTTTTCTTGAAGAGGGGGGCAGGCTATGCCAAAAATGGATTTCTGAGCAGTTGAGGAATATAGCACTCAAAACTTTAGGTTCAGGACAGGAGCCCAAGGTTCTATTTCAAGCCACAGGGAAACTAGCCAGATTTAAATTTTAAGTGATTAAACATCGGGGGCAGGAGAATAGATGATTACAGTACAGAGAGTAAGGACCCCTGAGATTGCTGACTTATGTGTCCTAGGATGAAATCCCTCTCTAGGTCATGTTGGTTTTCCTCTATGCAAGGAAGTTGGTAAGAACTAGAGTACTTCAAGATTCTGAGCCAGTGAATTCCATCAAGGCCTCCAGCTCCTGCCAGGTTGAAGGGAAAGGAACAGTTTTAGGACACAGGAAAGGGGCATCTCTGGAAGAGGTCCAGCAGAGGGCCTGAAAGCAATTATGGAGCAGGTATTTGAAGGAAGCCGCACCAGGGAGCACATGGTCGGAATTGGGTTAATTCCATTAAGCAGTTTGGTGACAGAAGGTGCTTTAGTGTTAGGTTGGGGCTGGGAATTGCCACGGATTAGCCATGCGCTCCTGGGGTAATTAGGACCATGTGTTCTTCCTAAAACAGGGCTGGGGACACAGGGCCGCCAGAGGTTGGGTTGGGAGAAGGTTGATAAGGAAAATGTTGTCATTGAGTTCAGGGAGATCCTGTGATGAGCTTTGGTGTCTTCCAGGCGTGATGGTGGGATCTTAGACTGTGGGTCTGAGACACTGGCCTGTCCCATTCCCTGTGTTAGTCCTTAGGGAACACATTTTCTGGGCATAGACCCCAGGGAAGGAGGCAGGAGGGAGGCACAGTCAAGCCAGCCAGGGTATGGTGTGCACAGCTGCCCGTGACAGGCCTAGAGGCAAGGGTCCAAGGGAGAGCTTGGGGTGGGCCTTCCAAAAGGCTGGGGCCACAGAGAGCTTGTCAGCTGGCATCCTGGCAGGGGGGCCTGAGCCCCTACTGGTGGCGGTAGGCCACAGGACTCAGATGCCCACTTTCTCATTCCCTCCCCTAACAGATGGTGACTCGAACGAAGAAGATCTTTGTGGGGGGGCTGTCAGTGAACACCACGGTGGAGGACGTGAAGCAATATTTTGAGCAGTTTGGAAAGGTGAGTCTAAACTGAGGGTGCTTGCTGGGACTGTGCATGCATTATAGAATGTGTTGGTAGGAAGTGAGGTCCAGCCAGGTAATTCCAATTTCTGCAAAAGGTGAAAAGGGGGCTGGGTCCCTCTGTGAGGAGGCCAGGCCCATCCACCTTTTAGGTTCTTGGCCCATCTGTGGGCCTCAGACTCTGAACATCCCTAGGGAGAGGAAGCCACACAGTAGCTGTCCCTGTTGTTGCCTTTCCCCTGTATTTTTCTTTTGCTTATCTTCATGCTCCCAAGGGAGGCTTTGCTCCTGCAGCCAGTTCAATCCAGTCACCCCTTGGCCTCCTGGGAGTTTGCACCTGTCCAGGCTACCAGCGGGCGGTTGCACCTTCCCCCACCCTTCCTGGTGAGGATGATAAGGAGGCAATAAATATGACTTCCCAATTGCTTGCATAGGTGAGGCAAGAGGTGGGAGGGGGCAGCTGAACCCCTAGGTATTGGGGAGAGCTGAAGGGGACATTCCTAGTCTAATCAGGCCCATAGGATGGGCTCTCAGCTCCAAGGTATATGGAGTTTTAATTTCTGGGGCTATGAAGAGGTAGATGTGGTGACATCAATAGGGTGTCCTCTGAAAGGTGAACAATATGAATGTCAGGGTCCCAATATGAATGGGGAGATGGTAGAGATGGGCCCAAGTTTGACATCTAGGATCAGGAGTGCTTTGTTTGGGGTGGGAGTCCCTGATCTTTCTTCTCTCTGGAGGCTGAGTCTCTCTTTTCCCATCAAGACAGGCCAAGGGGGATGTAGCCTGGGAAATGGGCGGTGAGCTTGAGGACTGGCTGGTTGTAGGGTACCCTGGCCTGCAGACGCTGGCGTTGTGGGGGGCAGAGGCTCTAGCTCAGGCACCTCCGTGGGGACCTGGGTGCAGAACCGAGGGCAGGTAGGGCGGGCCTGGGCCCCAGAGGGAAGGGCGCTCCTGGGAAGCAGCAGGCCCGGCTGGGCTCCGGCGGGGTGTCTTTGTGTCTGAGCGCCGAGCATTAGAGCTCGCACTAATCTGATCCAGCAGCTGTGATTGGAGGCCGCCTGCCCCCGGGGCCGGCGTTGCCAAGGCAACCGGGCCCCAGGAGAAGCCGTCAGCGGCCGCGTCTTTTGTTCGGGCCTAAATCGGCGTTGGCATGTGAAACCGGCCCGGGGAGGCCAGGGGGAGCCGGAGAATAGGCTGCCAGGGAGCTAGGGGGACAGCCGGGAATGCCAAGGGCCCCGCGGCAGGGGGCCCCCCGCCCGGATCGAGGGGCCGCCGCCGAGGGGGGAACAATGGTCAGCCGCCATGGCTGCCACTCAGGCTTATCAGCCGCCGAACTTGGCGGCTCCCACTGGTCAGCAGGCCTCGACCGCCTCCCCCCACCCCTCCCGGCCGATCCCCCTGCCCTTGGGTTCCCATGGAGACCAAAGCCTATTAAGGACACTCGCCCTGGAGCCTCCGCTCCCCTCAGCTGGCCCCAGGAGGGGACACCAATGAGGGTACCCTGGACCCCCACCCATTTTCTTTTGCCCCCTGTCCTGGCCTCAACCCTTCTGTCCTATTAGGGGTCCATGCAGCCAAAGCCCAGTGGCTCGAAGGGTGGAGGAAGCCAGAAATGGTGGAGTTGCAAGGTTGGGTTGAGGAAGGCCGGAAGGCTGTGGATTTGGGATGAATCAGTTTGTGGGTCAGGCAGGAACCCAGAGCTATAGGATTAGCAAGAAGGATGTGGCTGATTCTTCCCTTCATTCATTCATTCACAAATATTAACAGCACAAGTCAAGGTGCCAGGTAGAATGGTTGTCATGATCCAACTGACATAGATGCTGTCCTTGCAGAACCTTCAAGGCAGTAGTGTTAGGCTGCTCTCTCTCTAGCCTTGCCACTTTCCATCATGTGACTGTGGCAATTCCCTCTGTGATAAAGATAATAGCCATTATTTATTAAGCACTTACTGTATCCTAGGTCATGTGAGTTGACAGTGTTACATGAATGATCTCATTTAATTCCTTGCTGTGAAATAGACAGTTGCTCCCATTTCACAGGAACCAAGTCATAGAGACACAAGTCACTTACCCAAGATTAACCACTAGCGAATGCAGGATCCAGGGTTTCAACTTGAGACGGTCTTTCTCAAAGCTTGTACTTTGATCACGACCATTCTTTCTGGGTTTCTGTTTTCCATTGGTTAAGGGAGGGGTGAGGAAGATGTGTAGGAACTGAGGTGTCTTTCCAGTCTAGACAGTCCAGATGATTTGAGATTGGGATTCAGGGTGGGTTGCTATGGGGACTACAGGGCCCTAGGGACAGGAAGCTCTTTGGGGAGAGAGATGTCATTTCCCTTGGAGATTCTTTAGGGAACTGGCTCCCTCCTACCTTGGCAGGGTTCTGGTTTTCCCAAGGGGGATTCAGGTATAGCTTGATGGTTAAGGAGGATTGAGGACCACCCTAGTTAAGGGGCTGCCCTTTTCACTTTAATGAGGCAGAGGAAGCCCTTTATAAGGCAAACAGAGGGAAGGAAAGTGGGGAAGAATCTGTGCCCTGTGGCCTCAGAGAAGTTTTTCCTTATCCTTTGGATGCCTGACTATTTGGGTGAGGGGGAGAGTCAGGAGGAGTGATTGGGGTGTATATTGGAGGCAGACCTTGATTTATACTAAGGGTCAATAAGACCTTAGCTAAGAGAGCAAGGAAGAAGCACCAGATGCACGCAGGGGTCGGAAGAGAAGCTAAGGCCTTGACTGTCATGTATCTAAGGAGATGTCTTTAGGGAGCAACAAGAAGAGAAGACCAGGGTCCAGGAGAAGGTGGGCAATGTAGACACTCCCCTTTCCTCGGTTCCTTTCCCCTCCCCCAGCTAGTGGGAGGCAAGCAGCCCAGGCATTGAACTCTAATTACAGCCTCTAGCAAAAGGAAACCTCAATTACAGGAAAAGATCTCTACCAGGAGAGGGGAGTCCAGTCTGGCTGCTGTCCGCCTGGCCTTTTGCAAAAAAGGATGAGGCTTTTGCTTCCCCATCTCATAATCTTCCACCCATATTTCCTTCCCTACCGCCTACCTTGTGCCTTCTCCTCCCCTCCTTGGTCTTACTGTGTGATCTTGGGCAGGTGACTTCACCTCTCTGAACCCATTTCCTTATGAGGAGCTTACCATGCAGGGAATGTTGGGAGGATGATGGGGTAAACTGCCAGGCATATATTTGGCATATTTGGAGCCTAATAAACACAGGCTGGTCCTTTCAGAATCTGGTAGTTGAATAGGGGGTGCTGGGGGGTCCAGTAGGGCTGCATATGGGGAGTTGTCCCCTGCATAGGGAGCAGGTTCAGGATAAAGCCTAGAGTGGACAAGCGGAGAGAGTGGGTTGTGGGATTGCCTGTTCCTGGGTTGCAGTGGATCTCCTGGTGTCTGGAGGGTCTTCCATGGCAGGCTCTTTTTCAGGTGGACGATGCCATGCTGATGTTTGACAAAACCACCAACCGGCACCGAGGTGAATGTGGACCCCTCCCCCTTCCCAGTGGGCCCTGTGGTCAGCTAAGGGGCTACAGGTCACAGCTGCCCTTTCATCTCCCCTCCTGACATCCTATCACTGAGGATCACCATCCTCTCCCAGGCCTGGCCTTACAGAAGGCTTTTGTCCTGCCGTTTCCTGTGCTAGAAACTTGCCCAATTGCAGACACCCGAGAGGAGCAGAGAAATAACCCCCAGTACAACCCCACCACCAACTGAGCCTTCCACGCCTGCCCTGGCCTGGTGTCTGTCTTTGCTGGGGCTTACCTTGTCCCTAGTAACTAGAGCTGAGGCCAGGCCACTCCAGGGTCAGGCTGACTCTATAGCCCCAAGCAGTCTGCTCCTGCCCAGCCCCCACCCTCCACCCCCTTGCCCCTGAACCTGTGCGCATCTGGGCCACTCTGTGTGCACTGCCTGGTTGTTTTTTTCCCAAGGGCCTTGCCTTCTGAGAAATCACTTCCCAGTCCCTGAGGCACACTCTGCAGGAGTCAGGGTTATTTCTCCAGTTGCCTCAGGGCTTTGGGTCTTTTAGTCTGTTTTGGGAATGGGGCATGTGTTCTGTGTGTGTGTGTATCTGTACATGTGAGTTTGTCTGTGTCTGAATATTTGTGTGTATCTGGTATGTCAGGGTAACAACATGTGTAGAGCACAAGTGAGTGTCTGTGTGATATGCTGGTACCTAGGTAAACATATGGTGTGTGTTTGTGTGTGCCTACATGTCACGAGTTGTGTGTGTGTCTTGTGTACATTTCTATGTTTGCATATGTGTATCTTTGTATACATTTCAATGAGCCTTTGTGTGTGCTCTTTCTTCTCTCTTTGGAAAACATCTGGGGATGAGGAAAATATGTTGAATATATTCTCATGGCAGCTCTTGCTACTTTCTAACTTGCTGTGTGACCTTGGGCCAGTTACTTCACTTTGCTGAGCTTATTTTTCTTATCTGTAATTTGGGACTTGAAACTTGTCTCAGTATGGAAGTTGAGAGGCTCCTAGATGCTGGGCAGAGCCTTTCATTGACTCTCAGCCACTTGCCAGAGAGAAAGGGGCGGGGATATTGGTATAACCTGGGGTTGGGTTTTGATCACATCACGGTCTACTCTGGCTCTTACCCTGCCTTTGCCCCTTGTCCAACCTCTAGGGTTTGGATTTGTCACATTTGAAAGTGAAGACATCGTGGAGAAAGTGTGTGAAATCCACTTTCATGAAATCAACAACAAAATGGTGAGCTGGGATTGGATGGAGTAGAGGTTGGGGAAAGACTGAGGCCCCAGACAGAGCCAACCAGGGAAGCTTGGAGATTCTGGAGGTCAGCAGAGGGACCTCACAGTAAGCAGAAGCAGACCCTGTTCTCCCACCCCCTGAAAATCTAGACTGAGAGGCTGTGTTACATGGCAGTTGATAGAGCAGATGACTTCTCCTTAATAATTCTCAGTTTCTGCATCTGTAAGATGGGAGTGGCAGCTTAGCACCTCCATGGTAGAGTTGGTGTAAGCATTCAATGTACTGTTTGTATGCAAAACCTTTTACACAGTTTCTAGAACATCGTGAACACTTTATGATGGTAACTGTGAAATTAATAATAAAGAGACTTGCCAGGGAACAGGAGGGATAGTGACCCTAGGAAGGATTGACCACTAGATCTCATTGCAGGTGGAATGTAAGAAAGCGCAGCCAAAGGAGGTGATGTCGCCCACGGGCTCAGCCCGAGGGAGGTCTCGAGTCATGCCCTACGGAATGGATGCCTTCATGCTGGGCATCGGCATGCTGGGTATGTGCTAGGCTTGCACCTGCAGCGTCTTTCTGCCTAGAACTGCTCCCAATACTAGCAGGGGCTGTGTGGGTGTTGCTTCTCCCTCTGTGGTCTGTCCTCCTGGCAGAGTCATTGGGCTGGAGTAGGGTCTGGGGATCTGTCAGGTCTGGAAGTCCTACCCAAGGTGGGCTGATTTGGTTGGTGCGTGCTGCCCTCTAGTGGTCACCAGAGGAATGGTCCTACTGTTCCTTAACTGTCCCTTTGTCAATCTGTCCCACCACCATTCATTCATGCATCTAATAGTTATTGAGCAACTGTATATGCCAGGCACTATGCCAGTAATTACAGTGATTTTCCTTGGAACCTTATGGTCTGGCAGGGAAGACTAATGAGTAAGAAGATAAATTAAAAAAAAAAAAGATAAATAGACTTTAGAAGTATAGGGTACCAAGGGAACATGGTCATGGGGAACTTGACCAAGACTTGGAGAAGCTGGAAAATAACTAATATTTAAGTTGAATGTGTAGGTCAAGTAGGAGCCAGTTATGGGAGGGCTGGAGAAAAGGAAAGGGAAAAAATGTTCCAGGCAGAGGGAATAGCATTTGCAAAGGCCCAAAGGCCTTTGGGAAGGCAAAAAGAAGGCTGCCACTTCTTACTCATTCAACTCATTTACTGAGGAGCTTCTGGGAGGCAGGGTGTCCCCTTCAAATGGGAGACAGGAGTAAATGGGTACTGTCACCACAGTGTTTAGAGGCTGTGGGAGGCCCTAAACCTGCCTGGAGGTTGGGAAGACTTGCTGAAGATGGGCCTTGGAAGTTGAGTAGTAGTCAGCTGTGCTTTGGGTCCAGGACTGAGCTTGGCCCTCAGAAAACTCCCAGTCTCCCTGGAGGGATCAGATGTGTACACACAGAGAACAGTACAAGGAGGTTTGGGGTTTTTTTTTTTTTGAGATAAAGTCTCAATATGCCTTTTTTTTTTTTTTTTTTGTAGAGACAGAGTCTCACTTTATCGCCCTGGGTAGAGTGCCGTGGCGTCACACTGCTCACAGCAACCTCCAGCTCTTGGGCTTAAGCAATTCTCTTGCCTCAGCCTCCCGAGTAGCTGGGAC
>CAUYON010193252.1:0-39385 GCA_963573935.1 Arctocebus calabarensis | reverse complement strand
TGCCAACCACTCAAGGTCGCCACCACAATACCGTGGCGACCCTCTGGATCCCCTCCTTTCAGAGCCCAGAAGGTCTCTCTTAAGGTATCCAACGAAGACTCCCAAACCTCCGACACCGTAGCCATCAAGGGATAAATAATGGGTTGATTGGACCACACAAATCATGCACCAAACCCGTCTCTGCCTAGATCCTAGATCGTGACACAATCAAGAGACTGACAGAAAGACAAACTTGGGGTGGGGAGCCTTTCCTAAAATAGAATCACACGACCCAGGACAGAGCAGCTTCACATTTTTAAAATACCCTGGCTGGCAAAAGGAAGGGAGGGAGGGAAAGAGGGGAAGGGTAGGCGGAGAGGACAGGGAAGGGAAGGGAGAGGTAGGGGAAGGGGAAGAGGAGGAGAGGGAGGGGTAGGGGAACCAGAGGAGTAGGAGAAAGGGAGGAGGGGGGAGGGGAGGGAAGGGAGGGGGGATAGAAAGAAGGGAGGGAGGGAAGGAAGGGAGGAGAGAGAAATGAAAGAGATGAAAGAAAGAAAAGAAAGAGAGAAAAGGAAAGAAAGAAAATGAGAAAACATTCACAGAGGCTGGGGAGAGGTAATCCAGGACTGTGGCCTGGGGGGAGATGTCTATCTCCGTGGGAGGAGTCTCTCTCTCTCTCTCTCTCTCTCTCTCTCTACACACACACACACACACACACACACACACGTTATGACCGAATTCTGCCACTGAGAGACTACCAGATACATGTGTGGTCTCATGTCCTAAAACAAAGGACTGTCTTTATTCAAGCATATGCTCAGGCACTCTGCGCAGAGGAGGACCATGAGGTGGGAGTGAAAGCAGGTTTTATACTCTTTGGAGTGATGCATTATGGGTTGAAATAAAATGCAGGATACTCTTCTAAGGTAAAACCTAGGGCAGTGTTGAGAATTAGGTCAGTGCAGGAACAGAGGCGACTAGGGGGCTCCTGATTGGTTGCTCTAGCAGCGCCATCTGCAAAGCATCCCGGGTTTTAACTTGATGCTGAGGCAAAACGCAGAAAGGAGTAGCCCTACACAGGTTCCTGATAGGCTTCTTTTAAGGGCTGTATTCGTGTCTCTGATAGTAAGGCTCCTCCCTAGGCAGGCCGACTCCTCACCCCACCCCTCCTCGGGAGTTGGACCTGAGGCTCAAAATGGTGCCATTGCTGCCTCTTCAGCAGCAACGGTGACACTTGAGGAATCAGGGGCTGTTGACAGTGGCTTGTGTTAGAGCCTCAGAGTGTCCCACCCTTCACCTCTCTCCTTCCAGACTCGCAGCCAGTGGAGACACACAGAGATCACCAGCAAATCAGAGCTGAACAGCCCCCTGTCACCGGGCAGTCACCCTGTATCCCCCAACACTCGCAGTGGGTGAACGTCACCGTAGGACATGTGCACATGTTACTGTCCTGGCTGAAATCAAAATAAGCATCCTACTTCCTGCCCCGCATCAACACCTTGTCCAGGGGGACCTGTCTGCAAGTGACAGAGCCCCCAGCACCTGCGCCCAGAGGAAGACCACCTCGGGAAAGGGGTGCTTCTGCCCTGACCCCCATTTGAGGAGCGCAACTCCACCCACAGCAAAATGACCTGTTGACCTCAAGCTCTGAACTTTGAAATAGTCCTCATCTAGTGGGGAGGGGAGCAGGGGACAAAAGGATGTGGGAAGTGATTTTTCCAACATTTCTCTTGTGTGGGGAGGGGCAGCAAATAGGTCCTCCTTTCTAGAACGGAAAACAGGGAAGATAAATTTCCCTTTTCAACAAGATGGACCCAACCAGTCAGCAATTAAACAGACGACTGGGGTTGCCTAGAGGATGATGTTGCTGCCTAGACATCACTTCAGGGCTGCAACCTTCCCTCTCCCTTTGCTGACCCCAGACTCCTTTTTCCTCCCAAAGTGCTTCCACCATGCAGAAAAACAGGTGCACACAGGGCAGAGGAGACTCGGAAATGCAAAATGAGGCCTCACTTGTTTGGGAGTCAATTCAAGAGTATCCGTAGGGAGAACTTCCTAATGTGGACACTTATTTGTGTGAAGAAACCTGCATCTTCTTGTATTTGTTTTTTTACTAGAAGCTGGGTAACAGTGCTACAGCTGCACCCTAATGGGCCCCAGCTCAATCCTCCTCCCTAATTTGTAGATAAAAGAAACAAGTCCTCCTCAGAGGTGAGACACTTTGTTGAAGTTCACAGAAAAGTTAAAGTGAGCCACACAGCCAGCTGCCCACACCTCTGGGTGTCCTTACTGCCCTGTTTATGAAAAGCTCTCTCTCTCTCTCTTTCTCTGTTTTTCTCTCCCTCTCTCACTTTTTTGTCTATAGCTTTCCATTTTTGAGGAATTAACTCTTATTTATTCAGCCCTCAAGTTTCCACTTCACTCGGGAATGAGATGAAGACTCCGACCTGATTAATCTGGGGCAGGATGCTGGGGAGAGAGGGTGAAGTCTTATGTTCTCCCCCCAGTCACGTTCACAATTACGTTTGAAATACACCAGAACGAGTCCTGCACTGGACCTTTTCATGCCTGGTTGCCACACCTGCTGCCTCTTCTTCCTCCATACCACCTGTACCTCTGACCCTGTGAGGCCCTGATTATTTATCTTTAGTGACTCTCTATTTGAACAAGTCCTGGCACTTGAGGGTTCTCCAATATAATTCAACAGTTTTAGGGATATTTTTACACTTATGTTTTTATTTCCGATAGTATAACAATTAATGGGAGCATATTCCAGGTCATCAGGGTGCTGGATGCTCACCTCATACCAGGAGACTGCCTCCTTTCTAGAATGGAATTCTAGGAAGCAATTAAAGTGCTTGGAATCATTTGTGTTTACAAGAGTGATGGTGACAAGTCATACTTCTTTAATACCGAAAGCTAATGAGAAAAGAACAGAGGCCAACTAAATACGTAAATTATGCTTTCTTTCAAGGTGAAGGTCAAATGACCTCAATGTTCACTGTACGAATAAAGGTATTTCAGTCACTTGAGCAGAGGGGTGTGGTGTAAGAATTGAGTCATCACTGCACACGGTAACAGAAGCACACCAAGCTCAAAGGCCCACACCTCGTGCCCAACACTGGAGTCTTCTCTTAACTTATATATTACTGAGTTTTATTCTCATGTATATTTAGTAATATATTTCTTTGTATCTTATAGCATTACTGAAACTATATACATGGTATTCCTTACTAATTATTGTACTTTAATTCTTTAACATACTTTAGGAAGTTAAAGCACATTAAAGTACTGTGTGTACTTTTTAGGTACCACACATAGTGCATTTCTGAGCATATGTGTATAAAGTTACACCATAATAACATAGTTCAATCAACATTGAAGGCTTCCCACAAGAAACAGATAGCATATGTGAAAGACTTACCTGAAAAGGACATAATGATGGAGCTATTTGCACAGATGTGCGTGGGTTTAGGAGGCCAGCAGAGGTTGTCTAGGGACCCAGGAACTAGCCACGGTGAGAACCATCACCACCCTGGTCCAGAAGGAGCAAACGGAAGCCTTTGGAGAGTGCAGGGTGCTGGAGCAACCCGACGAGGGACTGAGCCTGAGAAGCAGAACCACGTCCAGGGCACAGCAAGGCCACGAGAGTGCCGTGAAGTCCACAGGCATCCAGGCTGGCACTCAAAACAGTACAGAGACGCTTCTCTTTAGCACCAGACACCAAGTTCCTACAGGGACAGAAACATGTCTTAATTATCTTTTTATTCACACCAATTAAGAGGGTCTGCTATGTGATAGAACTCAATAGGAGGACGGAAGGGAGGGGACAGGAAATGAGACCATGCGTATATCTAAGTTTTGTCATTACATGAGCGTGGGTCTCTCCGGGTCTCCACATCCTTAGCAATAAAATGAAGAGAAGAATATCAAAGTTCCTGTGGATCTGGAGAATACTTAATGAGGAGAGAAAAGCACAAGTTTCTAACATGGTAGCTTCATTACTAGAGACAGATACAAATGCTTGTTTGTCTGTTCATCCACATACCCACCGTCGTCTAGAAACTGAAAACATTTGCAACTCGGAACCAGCCAGTTTTCTAGACCTACTCCCGGAACTGAGAAAACCCTGGTAGACAAATCAGCCCACAGATGCTTGCATTACCCCGTGGTTAAAAAAATGCCATTTCCTTCTTGCTGAGGAAGAAGGGCGAGAGTGTAATAAGAAGCTCATATGTGGATAGAAAGACGTGTTCTTCCTGATGAAAAGCGGAACTCACAGCTATTTCCTCTTCAGGTGACAGACTGAAAGAATGAACCTTCCTCAGTGGTTGAACATGCTGCTTGCACAACTGGTGCCCTTGCTGTCCAGCCAGTATTTATGGAGGGAAACCCAAAGGAACATGTGGCTGTATGGGAAGCAATGGAAAGATGTCGACTGCCTAACATCAAGCCAAATCAACTCATCCACTAAGCTCTCACCTACAAGGTCATTCTCTGCTCCAAGAGAATTTCCCAACAACCACTCAGAACAGGACTAGAATTTTAATAGGCCCTAAACTCATTCATGAGTTCTGGCTTTCCATCTGACTTCCCAAATGTCCACTGTACTTCTATTCTGTGATGCATTTTTGCCAAAAGATCCTAAATGAAGGCCAAGTGTCCCTCCACTAGTAGAAAAGGACTTGCCCCAGGCTTATTCTGCTGGAAACTTTGATCTAACTTCATGAGTTTCAGTAATAATGGGAAAACTGTGCAAATATCCATGTTATTTTTCAGTAGACTCAACATCTGTTACAAGCTCATACTTTTTGCATTGGCCAAGTAGAAAGCTGATTAGTCTATGAAACTTGAGTTTCAGACATGTATTAGAGGTGCCAATCCGGTTAACAGCGACTCCTGCTGGACAGGTGTCTCACTGCAGCTCAGATTTATGTGATGTGAAGGACGAGGTGTGAGAACAAACCACCTGAGTAAAGAGGGAATGAGGGAGGGAATGACCAGATATATGTGAGTTTGCTACCTTTTATATCTCCAGTTTTTCTATATTTCTCTAAAATTCCCTATGTAAAACCCTAATACCAAAGGGCAAGCTCTCATGGAAAGACTACTTCAACATCATACAGTATCTTGGTTCCTTTACTTCCGTCCCACCACAGCCCTTATCACTGACCCACCTGCAGCTGGGAATGAGGTTGGCCTTTCGAGTCTTTGCTTCCATCCTTCCCAGGTCTGCCACATCCTAAATTTCTATTTTGGTTTTATGCCCTTGAATATACGACTTTGTACCTCTTCCTTTTGAGTTTTGCTACAGTTCTGATTTGTCAAGTTCATTTTGAATTTTCTTTTTTCTTTCTTTGCAACCAAGTGTGTGATAGGATTATTTTCACATTTTCTCACTCTTTACTTGAGACCTACAGAGACTAGACTATCATCTAGACCCTTGCTGAAATGCCACTTGAAATGTGCCTCTAGCCTGCCTGCAGATTGACAATAACTGCCTCTTTGGAATGGTCTTAAAAAGGACGATTCATCCAGGAATCAAATTCAAAATTTTTAAGCCTAGTTGAAAATATCATATTCAACACAATGAGAGATGAGATCTTTGTCTCCTTCATCTAAGAGTCATCATGTCTAGAGGACTCGGCTTTAAGGCCTATGGCCAGGCAGCGGCAGCATCTCCAGTGTCTCAGAGATGCAGAATCTCAAGTGCCACCTGACACCTACTGAGTTAAAACCTGCATTTAACAAGATCCTGTTGACTCATCAGGATATTCAAGTTTGAGAACCACTGCTCTAATTTTTTTTAAACAAAGTATTCTATGCTTCCCTGAGAGATTGTAAATTGATAGGTTAATGATTTGCATTATGATTGCCCAGATATTGATGGAACCGCAATTTCCAAGGTAATTATTTTTCTAGGATGGTGTCACTATTGCCCTCTTCAAGTAATTTTCTAGTTCTATATGATTGCCTTATAGAAACGTTTATAAGTTCTTCATTATATACTTAACATTTCACTCCCCTCACTCAGAGGACCACTTTAAATGGTTAAACATGTTATCTAAGGAAAAGAAAATAAGATTATTTACTTAGCACAGGCACCAAGTGCAAAATGTTTAACTGATTATGAAAAGCAACGTTTAGGAAAATATACACATGTATTCACACACAGTAATTTCATCCTGGATCTTATAATAAGCTCATGAGATCATAGGATCTCATGAGCAATCGTTGCACTTCTCTGGACCACTAGAATGGCATTGTGTAATGTCGACAGTGTGGTCTGGACTTAGAGCTTGTAATGCTGACTTAGTTACTCATTGCGAGATCTTTGGTATGTTGCTCAATCTCCCTAAATTTCTGATTTACCATCTGTATGATAGAAATAATGTTAATAATACTTTATATGTGCAGGTATTTGTGAAAATCAAATAATGCATGGGAAAGCACCTCTTTAGATCATATGAAGTACACAAAAATAGTGTTGTCTTTTTCAAAAGAAAATCAAATATCAGCAAGGTCCCTGAAGATTAAGAATCCCCAACTCAGTTAATATTGTAAGCCCAGTGTCTGGCATTTAGCAGGAGTTCATGATGTATGAATTAAATTAATTATTAAACAAGTGATAGATGGATGGATGGATGGATGGATGGATGGATGGATGGATGGATGGATAGATGGATGGATGGGTCTGGAATTCATAATCTGTACAATAAGAGAATTAAATTAGGGACCTGTGGCTCAAGGAGTAGGGTGCCGGCCCCATATACCAGAGGTGGTGGGTTCAAACCCTGCCCTGCCAAAAACTGCAAAAAAAAAAAAAAAAGAGAGAGAATTAAATTAAAAGATTACCAAATTTTCTTCTAATTCTGAAAATTTGATCTATTATATACCCAATCTCTGGTTTGGGGTTTAGCACTGATTTACAAAGATGTCTGAACCTTAAAAATAAAAATATAGGCATGTTCAGGAGGAAAATTATGCTATGAGCTGATGATAAAGTTACTAAGCATTCTAGGGAAAAGCAAGGGACAAAACAGTGGCACTACAGAGAGTATGTCCAGCCAGTCATTCTGGTTGTGAATGTCATCCATTGTTTCTTTCAGCAAACCAGAGATCCAGAAAATAGGTAAGTGCTAATGACCCAAGGAGAAAGCAGCCTATCTATTTTCATACGCACACCTAGACGAAATTATACCTTCCTGACAACTTGATTTAGATGAAATGTCATGAGAAAAAGAATGTGCTCAATTTTTCAACAGGGAAGAAAAAGAAAATCCAGTGGGGAACTCTGCAGGTCTTAGGGTTGAAATGTTCTTGATATTAAGCTGATGGTGCCCCGTGTTTAATAACAGCCCTTTGACTTTTATTTGTATAAAAATAGGTTTTTTTGGCAAGCTCAGTCATTTGTAGGCATTGCCCATGCCCAGACCTATGTACAGCAAGAGCACGGGAAACATTTCTTGGAAGGAATTATCTCATTTAACCCTCACACTGTAGTTCTGCATAGTAGATACAACAGATTGTGATGTTTTTATTTTATAGAACCACATAACAAGGCTCTGAGAGATTAAAAGTGTCTCAAACTCACTTGGTAAATATTTGTAAAGTCAAGTTGTGAACCCACTGACTTTTGTCCCAAAGTCAGTGCATTTACCAGTGTATCACTTTGACTTCTAGAGATACAAAAGCCTGAGAATTCATTGGAGACCAGGATTCATTTACACTAGTAATATGTATTGAGTAAATGCTAGGTGATGAATATATAATGATAAACAAATCAGACATAGTTGTTGTCCCAGGTAAAGTTGTTAAAGAGCTAAAGCTGGAAAAGGACAAAAAAAAATATTTCCTACCTTCCACCCGGGCTTTCCTTTGACAATTAGATAAGCTATCCTAAATAATTTTTAAAAACCTAGAACTCCTCAAAGGACCCAGTGATGGACCTTCAAGTGCAGTGGGCTGTGCTTCATGACCAGGTGGGTTGATGTGTGCCACTTCAACCTCTATCCCTTGCAGGCTAAAAGATTTAAACTCAGGAGGTTCATTTTTATGAACATCAATTGTATCATCTGCAAAAATAGGCATACAATGTACATTTGAGGAATTGTGAGAATTAAATGAACTTTAATACACACACAAAAAAAATATCTCCTAAGATAGGGATTGTCACTTAACAGGAGCTCAGTAGATTTTCATTTGCTTCCCCTATCACTTCCCATCCTAAAAGTCAATGAAAAGCACACAAAAAAGGAATACAGAGAAGAAGGCGAGTGACTGGATGTGCATGTAACCAAAGACTCTGCATTTCAACAAAGGAGGCAGGAGTGCGTCTGCTCCGTGGCCTCTGAGAGGCCTGAACATGTGCCAGTGAGGGTCACAGGTCAGCCTCCCCTGCAGAGCTTCAGCACAGGGACAGCCATGGCTTCAGACCTCGGGGCAGTAGGGATGACTGTCCCCAGAATCTAGGGAGTAGGGTTGATAATCGCCAAGGATAGAATGCTGTGCCCAGACAGAATGCTGAGATTCTTCAATGACAATATGCTTATTAAAAACTATTACAGAGTTTCTGTGATCTGGTCCTAACATCCTGCTCCATCTGTCCTACTTTATTCCTTGTTCGATAACCTATACTCACCCCAAACGGAATTACTTGATTTTCCTTCAATTTGCTCTGAGTTTTCATGGCTTGAATCATGCTATGCCCTCCCCATGGAATGACTTTTTCCTTTGCTACTTCAAATCCTATCTGTCCAACGAGACCCAGACAGAACATTCCTCTTCCAATTGAACATTCCCTGAAATACACACCTCTTATCCTGCTGCCAGCCAAAATTAAACTTTCCTGCTCAGCTCTCTCTTTGCACTTCATACTTATTTCTTGCCGCACTCTCATTTCCTGTGTTGTATTAATGTTATTTTTGTACATGTTTTATCCTCCCTTTGAGATTTGAACTTTTCTGAGTCTGGAAACCACAGTGAATTCATTTTTACATTCTGATGGGACCAGATACAGTGACTAATGAAGAAGGATTGGTGATATCAGTGGACATGATGATGGCAGTTGTATCTACTACGGCAGGTTGACCATCATCCCCATCACCCTTACCATCCCCACAATCATCATCATCACTCTAGTCATGCCCGTCATGATGATGATGATAGGGGTTGGGGTGGTAAGGGTGATGGGGATGATGGTCAACCTTCATTATAGGTTCACTATGTCTTAGAAACCATTGTTGGGTTTTTATGTCACTTACTTCATTGAATCCACTCAGCAAGTGTTTGCTTTAGCTAGTTATTACCTTGCTTAATAGATTATAAGACTGAGGCTCAAAGATGCTGAATTATTTACCCACAGTTACACAGCTACAAAAAGGAAGAACAAGGATATTAACCAAGTCGTATTTCTTTAGAGGAAGTATTAAGAACTATGATAATTACCTGGTTTGCCTCTTTTCTTGTCCTCATATTCCCATAATTTCAGAAAAGCACTCCTAGAATTTTAAAATTATGTAGCCTCTGGAGGGGAAAAAAAAAACCTTTCAGATTCCTTTATTTCCTTTCTTCTTTATCTTCTTTTCCCCTCTCAGTTTCAAAAATAAGGCTTTTAACAACCACTTAATGAAAGAACATTTGTGGTCAATTCCGACTAGAGCGGGACTCAGAGGACAGCCCCGCTGTGCGGACACAGCCTTTGATGCATACTGGGTTCTGGCTGAGTTAAGTGCTTTCAACTTCCCTTTAAAAGGATTCATTCCCACAGGATTCTATTTAAAGCCCTGCAGATATTCACAAAAGCAGACAGCATGAAGCAGTACTACATCCCTTGAGGATGGCTGGAGAAGAGGGGATCCCCAATTCCCCCCTCACCCCACAGGTCAAGTTAACACACTAAGTCTGGTTGTGGAGTGTCAACACCCAAAAGAAATGGGGTACCATCCTAATGAGCAGATACGAGTTAACCAAAAGCCAAAGCAGGTGGTTCTGGTAAGCTGCAGGAAGAATAACTAGGGAAGGGAAGAGAAAATAACAAAACAGTAGTCTGGGGACTGGCGTAAATTAGGAATGTTGATGGCAAGGTGCAGGATGGCAGGATTCTGGAATCCTAAGCTCTCTATAACTCAGCTTTCCCGTCTGGAAGGGTCCTCGGGGATCTCTCAAAGAGGAAACAGTACGAGGTGGGGATTTGTTAAAACAGTGGAGGCTGAGCTTCTGTTAAAGTTCTTAGTGCACAGAGGACAAGGGTCTCAGTCATTTTCTGCCTTCCCCAACCTTCCTTCACTCCATATCCCAAGGTCTCACTTTTCACTGGGTTCACTTTTTAATCCTGAGTGCCCTTAGCCATACCTCCTTATTCTAGTCATACATGAACAATAACACATGGCCTTACACTTTGCAGATGCTCAAGACACATTTCTGAGGGCTAATTTGTCAAAGATATCTAGACTTTGTATCCTTGGCATATAGCACATGATCAATAAATGCTGACTGGAATGGCACAAGCAGTGTGTGGCCAAAGAAGGCTCTTCTGAAGCTTCATGAGCTCAATTGCTGGATAGCTGTTGTGCCTTGGCAAGAAGATACCCATTTCCAAATCAAAAACATAAATTCCATTTAATTAGAGGCATGGACTGGATGGCCACAGCTGCTGTTTCTCGAAGTGGCCAAGGGCCTGAGGGGGAAGTGGCGGCAGTGAGCGAGGGCTGAATGAAGCAGATGGGGAGTGAGGCGCGGCGGACACACATGGGCTCTGCAGACTCCCTCTGCTCGGTCCCCAGTAAGATGTCAGAGCTCAGAGGCTTGAGGCCCTTGGCACTCTGGCCCTTAGATTTTCCCCAGAAGGGTCTTGTAAGTGTAGGAAACTTTCATTTCTTTTACTCTCCAAAAGAGGTACTAATATGTAAAGAGGATTTCTGAGTAGAGGATTTCTTAGTTCAGGAGCTAACCACAGAAACTGGAATCAAAAGTCTGAGATGAGCACTTTCCTTACTTGCACACTCTAGCCTTGAGCCCTTACTGGCTGAGAGCCTTAGCCTGTTAAATGGAAGTAACAGTTCTGGTCCTACCTAGCTTCACAGTAGATTCCAGTTATCAAGTAAGTTCCTATGTAGATACATGTTTGGTAAAGAATGATATATAAGTGAAGATGAATTACCAGAAAGGACTCTAACTGGGACTCTCTCATTCAATAATCACATCCACATCCCACAACACCTCTGTGTAGTTAGTATTACTCTAACCTTCATGGGAGGGAACTGAAGAGTTGTTTCCCAGCAATCACGCAGCACACATGTCTGGATTTATAACACCTTACTATCTTTCAACCCTTTCCATCCAGTTTTCTTGTCCTTCCTCAAGTGTAAAGAGAGCCACCAGCCCTGACCCTCCCTAATCCCCCCAAGGTTCACACATGGGCACTAACCCCTGAACAGCCCTCCTGAAATCCAGGCATGGCTCATTCTGCTCTTCACTCTTCACTTCATTCTGCTCTGTGGAAGATTTCAAAATGCATCAGCAGTAGTATTTTCCCTCCAGGAGCTTGCATTGGAGGAAGCAATAACAGCACATACCACAGATACCAATGGCCATGTCAGTGGTGCTGGGTGTTCACTGCATCCACTACACTCTGAGCTCTCCCATACCTTGTGCACTCACTGCAGAACTAAAAGAAGACCATCCAGATGAGAACAAGCAATTTATTCAAAGCTTGCTGTAACAAGGGAGGCAGCCACCAATACCATTACAGCAGAGACTCAAATGTAGGCAAAGGAATAGAGAAGCTTTGGAAGGAAAAAGAGAGGTTTAGGTGTGACCTGAGTGGAGGTTGGTATAGCAGAGCTGCATGTAACTGGGAAGCTCTGTGATTGGGATTGGTTAGGGGCGTATTTGTCTCTTAAGTTGGAAGTAGGGGAAAATTAGGAAAGCTGAAGTTGAGTAAATCTTGGCCCTCTGGAGCCAGTAGCTACAAAGTCAAGGTGGGGCTGCTGAGCTATCACTGCAGGCTATGGGTCAGACTTCTATTTTTATATAAGGCTAGCCATTATCTGTTTTTATACTCAGTCTCTCATAATTCATTTAAGCCTTATGGCAATCATATGACATAAACACTATGCTATCTAGAGGAAACGGAGGCACAGAGGGACTAATTAACCTGCCCAATGTCACCAACTAGTAAGAGGTAGAACATTATTCTACCCAGAGAGTCTCCTCCAGAACCCGGGCCCTTGCCACTATAATAATGTAGTTAAACAGAAAAAAATCAACAGTAGGAAAGTGGGCAAATGATGTGAGCCTCAAGCTTACAAAAAAGAAGTTCAAAGACTTCTACTATTACAAAAAAGGCTGTTCAGACTCAATCAAATTAAGGGAAATAGAAAATAAAATTATAATCAGATATCATTATTCACTGATTGGTGGGCAATATAAAAATGTTCGATGATACATATTATGAGTGACCTTGAAAATTAAAAAGTCTGAGAAAGGAATTCTGAGAACATCTATCAAAATTATAGATATCTCTCTTTGACTCAACAATTTTATTCCTAAACATCTATCACACAGACATACTCACACATAAGTTTAATGGCACACATACATACATTGTCACTTTTAGAAGAGCAAACACCGTGAATGACCCAAAGGACTATCAGCCTGAGCTTATGGCACGTCCACGACAACAGGAACAGACTCAGTGCTCATGCCGTGTTGGCGCCTAACAGGTACTGACTCACTTAATCCTCAGTCCTATGTGGTGGCGATTTTCATGACACCAATTTTTCAAATATGTCAATCCAAGCACAGAGAAGTTAAGCTGCCCAAGGTCACACACGACAGATTTGAACTCAGGCAGTGTGCCTACAGAGACCCTGCCCTTAACCACCATGTTATGCTGACTACCCCACAGCTGGTAAATAAATGGCCTGGTGCTGTGTGTGCTGACATGCAGTAACCTCCAAGACATGTTGTACGTGAGAGGAAAACGGGGGCATTCTGCAGAATGGTGTGTGTGTGTGTTAGTGACACTTATCCAAATTGTGGATATTTCATAGAACATATTCAGAAGAATATACATATATCAGCATGGTAAGGAAACTGTGAAGCTGATGGACAGGGGTAATTTATTCACCATAAAATCTTTTATTTTATAAATTTTTGACCATAGACATGTCAAAAATTTATATTCAAAATGTCAAAATTTTATATTCAAAACACAATTATAAAAATTAAATCAGCATGTATTACTTTGGTGCTGAAATCTTTAATTACTTCCTATTACACTTAGAACAACTCTAAACTCCACAGCATGGTCAACACCTTTTTGAACAGCATTTTTCAACCTTATTTTTATCTCGCAATACACTTGAACCTATAGTTAAACTCTCATAGCACACTTAAATTATGTTGGTCAAAAAATACATAAAAAAAGAATACACTTACTGTGCTTTGAACTTCCTTCAAAAATAATTTAATTAATGATCTTTACAATTTTTCACAGCACACCTAAGATCCTCTCAAGACACACCAGTGTGCCAGGGTGCACCAGTTGCAAATCACCAATGTAGCCCTCCTCTTGAGGGCACCTGCCTAGCTCTGTCAGAGTGGACACATAACAAGCTCTTCCCACCTCAAGATCTTTGCACCTGATGTTCCTTCCTCCTAATATTTCCTCTCCCAGATTCTGCAACTGCTGGGCTGGCTGCTTCTCATCCTGTAGACCAGCGCATAGTTTTCTGAACATTCCAGTTAAACATTTATCCCACACCCATTATTCTCTCTCACAGTAACACTGTTTAGTTTCAGGGTTTTTAAGTGGCACTACTCATATGCTATCATGATTTATTTTGACTCTACTTTATTAATTCTTTTAAAAATTTGTTATTTCCTTTTTCAAAATAGGACTTTGATTTCTTTTACCAGCCTCTAGCATGGGAAAGAGTAGGTATTCGACAGTATTTGTTTAATTATTTAACTAGTTAACCCTGTTATTCATGTAGACAGAAGCCTAACATGTAAGGAGACTGGAAGGAAAGGATTTCCTTTGTTGGCGCACAGCACAGAGGCAGGAGACAGGATGGTAATCATGAGAAATCCTTCATTCACGTTCTGAAAAAGACCCAAAACTCTTGAACTAAAGTCATCATAGGTCTATGGGGGGGCGGGGGGATAAATGCACAAGCTTTGAAGTTAGACAGGCCAGAATGAGATTCCCATCTACCTGCAAGCTGTGTAGCTTTGGGTGAAAATGACTTAATACCTGTGGCCGAATTGCATCATCTGCAAAATTAGGATGATGGAAACATTATGAGGCCTGAATAAAATGAAATTTGTAAATCCTGCCTTATGGCAGTCCCTCAACTAGCAATAATAACCACGTCCTCCTCCATCCCCTTCCTAAGTGCAGACGCCTTCTGGGGCCAGAGACAGCAGCTGCTGACGGCGAAGCCCCCCTTGGAACTGGAAAGAGGGTCTGCCTCCAAGGCAGCCTTTATGCTGTTCCTCTGGGCCTGATGGTGACGACAGGGGGATGACAAACCCTCCAGCGCAAGGGTCCTTCCCCCACTCAGGCTCCATTGTGTTCCCTGCACCGCAGAGCCGATTTCCATAAACAGTGCATTGTGTCCTCACAGACTGCTATTTCATTAGTATTACCCAGGCTCTGTTGTAGTAATAAATTTGGAGCACAATGACTGCATGTCCGTTCCTTTCAAATGCTTTGATTAAGGAGGAATTGGATGTCATTTTTTTCTCTTATTATTCCATTTCTCCTTGGGCTGTGGAACCAAAGTTGGCCAGATCCTACAAGGCAACGGGGTTACCCTGACTTGCCTTTTCCTTCCATCCCAGAAAACCAGGAACTTGAAAGCAGCCCAGAGCAGGTCAGCCGCCGGGGCAAGCTGGGACTGAGAGGGGCAAGAGCCGCTCACACGCATGGTGCCCCTCACTGTCTGTTCGTCATGACTGAGGGGAATTAGCAGACCTAAGAGTGCTCTGTGGCCATGTCCTTGGAGGTGATGTCCTCGCAGCCCTTCTGGGAAGGTATAGTAAAGACTTAGGGGAGAAGGAGGAAGCTGAAATTTCCTGAACGGACTCAAGGCCAAAGGCAGGGCCTGGCCCCTGCTGGGCCATCTTCTGAAGTCAGTGTTCCAGGCACCTCAGACTCTTTCCAGGCTCCCAGGAGGAAGCACTAAGTCCGGGCCTGCCAGCCAAGCTCTTCCGTCTGTCTTCAGGCTCTGAGAGCATGAAATGGAAATGGATGGTGTCCAGGGAGCTTGCTCTAATTTTGTTGTTTCAAAATGCTCTGGACACAGATTAACTCTCATGCCTGGTAGTTAGCTTTTTTTGTTTTCTTTCCCTTTCTCTTTCTTCCTCCAGGGAACAGGGAAACGATTCTGAATGATCTGAGCATATCTCTTGTCCTTCTGGACAGGAAAGTTCCATCTCAGAACCATGCCCCCGGCCCCCGTCAGCCTGACACCTCCTTCAGGGCCACTCGGAGCAGGCAGGAGGGAGCAAGGGTAATAGCAGATGAATACGCCTCTCTGTGCGGGGTGGTGACACACAGCCATCTCCAGCAGTACATTTTCCATCCCACCAGGGATTCCGTCTACTTTACAGGGAAGCAGTCAGTCTTTCTCGGGCGGGAACCCTGGCAGGGTGTGGACTACATAGGATGAGTGACGATGTTGGCCTCCTCCAAACGATAGCTGGGAAGAGTCACACTGAACAGCCCAGGCAGCAACTGTAGAGGACACAGGTGTCTGGGAGGCAGATAGCTCATCTTGCAGAGTAGTGCAATGGTGCCAAGGGTCAGCCAGAGCTAGCAGGGCAGAGGAGGGCCTCCAAGTGCCTGCGTCCTCCTGTGTCAATACCAAACTCTTTTGCATTCTTATTTTTTAGTCTCAGTTTCTCCATCTATTAAACGAACTGACTCCAAACTACAAAAACAGCATTCTTTTTTCTTTCACATTTATCACTGAATGTTTCTGATCTTCAGCTTTTTAAAATGTGTGCAAAACCTCCTCTAAGCCAGAAGCATGGCGTAGTGAGACAGGGAGTCAAGTAAAGACAATACCAACTCAGCTATTTCTGGAATGACCTTGAATGATTTTACCTCTTTATGCCTCTGTTTTTTTTAGTTATAAAATGGAGATTGGAATCATCAACTTTGGGTCAAATAAGACAGTGAATTTAAATGGCCCCACTTAGGTATTCCGACAGTGGTAGCCCCTCTGTTGTCCACCAAGGGACATACTTTACATGAATCTCCAGTCTTCTTTCATGCCTGGAGAAATCTTTCAAGCAGCCCAGAGCAGGCCAGCCGCCGGGGCAAGCTGGGACTGAGAGGGGCAAGAGCCGCTCACACGCATGGTGCCCCCTCACTGTCTGTTCTACTCTATGCCAACCTAATAGCAATAGGTTGGCATACAGTAGACACTCAGTAAATATTTGCTAATTGTTAAACTTTCCAGCTTTAAGACAGAACAGAACTGTATCCACTAATAGTGTCATTCTTGCTGAATGATTTTATAACCCCATTAGTGTAAGAGAGCTAAATGGAGCTAAAATTCACGTCAAAAGTTCTAGTATCCAGCCCACTAAAAAATTTGATTTTCTCCTTTTTGCTGTCAAGTGCCACCATGTGAGTGAATTCATCTCTACTCCCCATTTTGATGTCTGTCTTGATGTGAAACCCATTCTGGGAATGAGCTGATGACACCCAAACCGTATCCTATTAACACATCTTCCTTTCAGAAACCGCTGCTATTTTACAGAATGCCTTTGGGTACATTGCACAGCAAATGCCTGCGACAAAGGCACCCAGGCTTTGATCAGAATTGTTTTCCTTCGCACTTCTTCTAGGCACTGCAGGAAGTTTACTCTCACAACAGATTGACACAGTTACTGGAGATTCTCACAAAAACCGTGTTAAAGAATTGCTGTTGTTATGCTGGAATGTCTGGTTGAGAACACTGCCTGCGGCCAGCTGGCCAGGAGCACTCTTGTCCTGAGTGCACACTGCCCTCCTCTGATCCCTTTGCCACCAAGGCATGGAGGGTTTTGTAAGAGTTGGCTTATTTCTCAGGCTCTGAGGATTCCTGACCTGAAAGGCTGGGTCCACATTGCCACCATCTGTAGGTTTTGCCCTGAGACTGATCTGTCCCCAGCAGAAGGAAGACAGGTTCCCCAATTCAGCATCTGGTCAGTATTTTTACATTTCCCATCCTGACATAGTTAGTCTACAAAAAAAAAAAAAAAAAAAAAAAAAAGCCTGCATTTTCTCAGTTATTTGTCCAGTCAGGTGGAGAGCCTTTGTGTTCAAACCCCGCCCAGCGCCTCCTAGCCTGGCCGGGCAGCCTGCCTGAAGCGGTGCTGCCTTCCCAACATTGGCAAAGGGCTGCCGACCCCAGTGTGCACACCAGTTACTGTGGGCAATCTGGGGTGGGACGGCTTTATGAAGGGTTGGTGAGTGTAGGGTGGTGTAAAAAGGTCATTCTAGGCAGACAGAACAGCAGGAATGAAGAATTAGAATGGACGACCCGGAGAGCACAGCCATGGGAGAGCGTCCAGCAAGCCTGGCCAGCATCCTGCTAGTTTCCAGAGCTCCTACCCTGACGATGTCCAGATGACATGGCCGGGACCAGAAGGGTTGGGAGAGGAAACTAGAAAAGGAGACAAGGCCTGACCGCCAGCACTGCAGGGCACATGACAGATGCCAGAGGTGGATTACCTGAGAAACGGAAAGCAGAGCTGTGACACAAGGGTGAGGTGGGAAGGCCAGTCTAGAGGTGGAAATAACTTGCTTAACTAAAATCTTTTGTTGAACATTGTAAAGTGAATTCAGTATCCAAGATGCCTTTCCCAGCAGGGTGGGCAAGGATGAGTGCTGAGTAACACAGCACTCCTGGCAGGGAGGTGCTCCATGGTCAAGGCTTTGCCAGCCAGTCTCTGTGTCCAGCCCCACATTCACTGGACTCCTGCTATTCAAAACAAGTTCTGGGGCACAGCATCACCTCTGTGAAACTCCTGCCAATAATACATACCTAAGTCTAATTAAGAGGAGACATCAGACAACCTCAAACTGAGGGACATTCTACAAAATAACTCGCCTGTACCGTTCAACAATTTCAAGGTCAAGAAAGACAGTAACAACTGAGCAAGTGGTACAAATTACAGAAGACTCAAAAGACACACAAACACAGCACCAAAAGCACATCTGATCTCTGTTTGGGTCCCTGATCAAAGGAGGAAAATTGCCATGGAGTATAGTATTAGAGCAATTGACATTCAAATATGGCCTATGGATAAAATAATAGTATTATACCAGTGTTCAATTTCCCAACTGTGATAAATGTAAAAGACTTGATCTTAGGAAATATATACGGAAGAATTTATGGGTAGAGGGCCACGATGTCAACAATTTACCTTCAAAAAATTCAGAAAACAATAACGTCATATATAAATATGCAGAGACTAAACAAAATAGGTCAAAATGTAAATATTGGCGTATTTGAAATTGAGTAAAAGTATACAGGAGTTTCTTGTACTATACAAGATGCAATTTTTATGTGAATTAGAAATTAGTAAGTTTTTTAGTTATTAAAACAGACAAGAGACAAGAAAAGAGAGTACTCTTTTTTATTATTGTTTCAGATTAATCTCAGGGTATAAATAATTAGGTTACAATGTTTGCATTTGTTTGGTAGAGTTCCTCTTATAATTGTGTCCACAAGCTTAGCAGTGTGCCCATTAAGTGGGAGCACACCCGTCCCTACTCCCCATTCCCTCAGTTCCCTAACCCCCTCATCCCCTACCTTGAATTGATTTGAGTTTTTTCTTATGTGGACATGTATTAGATTGTCTACTGGTTTCATATTAATATTAAGCACATTGAATTCTCACTCCTCCATTCTGGTGATACTTTACTAAGAAGAATGTGTTTCAACTCCATCAGGTTAATACAAAAGATGTAAAGTCTCCCTTTTTTAATGGCTGAATAATATTCCATGGTATACATGTACCACAGTTTGTTAATCCATTTAGGTTGTTTCTACATCTTGGTAATTGTAAATTGAGCTGCAATAAATAATCTAGTGTAAATGTCCTTATGATACAATAATTTTTTTCTTCTGGGTACATATATAGTAATGGGATTGCAGGGTCAAGTGGGAGGCCTAATTTGAGGATTCTCCATACTTCTTTCCAAGGAGGCTATGTAAGTCTGCAGTCCCACCAACCAAGTTAAAGTGTTCCCTTCTCTCTACATCTGCACCAGCTTTGAGACTTTGTCATGTGAGGCATTCTCACTGGAGTTAGGTGACACCTCAGGGTGGTTTTGATTTGCATTTCTCTGACAATCAGGTATAATGAGCATTTTTTCAGAAGTTTGTTAGCCATTCGTCTGTCTTCCTCAGAGAAGGTTCTGTTTATATCTCTTGCCCAGTGGTAGATGGGATTGTTTGCTCATTTTTTGTTGTTGATTGAGTTCTCTATAGATTCTAGTTATTAACTCTCTGTCAGATTTGTAACATACAAATATCTTTTCCCGTTCTGAAGGTTGTCTTTTTGCTTTAGTTGTTGTGTCCTTAGCTGTGCAGAAGCAAATTTTCAGTGTAATTAAGTCCCATTTGTTTATTTTTGTTGTTGTAATTGCTACTGAAATCTTCATCATAAAATCTTTTCCTGTCTGACATCATCAGAAGTTTTTCCCACACTTCCTTCTAAGATTTCTATCATTTCATGTCTAAGAATTACATCTTTTATCCATCTTGAGTCGATTTTTGTAAGTAGTGAAAGGTGTGGATTCAGTCTTTTATGTGTGGTTATCCAATTCTCCCAGAACCACTTATTGAATAGGGATTCTCTTCCCCAGTGTATGCTTTGTTTGGTTTATCAAAGATCAGATGGCAACTAGAAACTGGTTTCATCTCTTGGTTTTCCATTCTGTTCCATACGTCTATGTCTCTATTTTTGTGCCAATACCATGCTGTTTTGATCACTATGGACTTATAATATAACCTGAGTTCTGATAGAGTGATGCCTCCAGCTTTGTTTTTATTACTAAGAATAATCTTGGCTATATGGGATATTTCTGGTTCCATCCAAAAATTAAGTACTATTGTTTCCAGTTCTTCAAAATATGATTTTGGTATTTTAATGGGGATTTCAATAAATCTGTAGACTGCTTTGGGTAAAATATACATTTTGACAATGTTGATTCTTCCCATCCAAGAGCATGGTATGTTCTTCCATCTGTTAGTGTTTTCTGCTATTTCTTTTCTTGGGGACCTCTTTTGTTAGGTATATTTCTAGGTATTTCATCTTTTTTCAAAGCTACTGTGAAAGGAATTGTGCCCTTGACTTGCTTATCAACTTGGCTGTTATTGGTATATACAAAGGCTACTGATTTGTGGACACTGATTTTTTTCAATGAGACATTGAAACATTTCTGTATTTCTTGATCACTTCCAGGAGTTTTGTGGCTGAGTCTCTGGGGTTTTCTAAATATAAAATTATATCATCAGCAAAGAGCAAGAGTTTGAACTTCTCTGCCCTGATTTGGATGCTGTTTATTTCCTTCACTTTCCTTATTTCACTGGCTAGAAATTCGAGCACAATGTTGAACAATAGTGGCAATAGAAGACAACGTTGTCTGGTTCCAGTTCTAAGTGGAAAAACTTCCAGTTTTTCACCATTCAGTATAATATTAGCTGTGGATTTATCATAGATGGCTTCCACCGGCTTAAGAAATATGCCACCTATGCTTATTATTTTAAGTGTTCTTGTTAGATGCTGAATTTTATCAAATGATTTTTTTTCTGCATCTACTAAGAGAATCATATGGTCTTTGTTCTTGCTTCTATTGAAATGGTGAATTACATTTATGTATTTGTGTATGTTAAAACAGCCTGGCATCTATTGATCATGATGGATACTTTCTAAAATATGTATCTGCAATCTATTAGCTAAGATTTTGTTGAGTATTTTTGCATCAATATTCATTAGTAAAATTGGTCTGTAGTTCTTTTTAGTTGGGTCCTTTCCTGGTATTTGAATAAGGGTGATGGCTGCTTCAGAAATCTGTTAGGAAAGGTTCCTTCCTTCTCAATGTTTTGGAATAAGTTCTGCAGTATAGGTACAAGCTAATCTTTGAAGGTTTTATAGAATTGTGGTATGAAGCCATCTGGTCCTGGGCTTTTCTCTTGTTGAAAGACTTTTTATTGTTTCTTCAATCTCAGTGCTTGATTTTGGTTTGTTCAAGAGATCTATTTCTTCCTGGTTGAGTCTCAAGAGATGATGTGATTCCAGGTATTGGTCCATTTCCTCCACATGGTCAAATTTCTGGGCAGAGTTTTTGGTAGCAGTCAGAAAGAATCTCTTGTACCTCTGTGGTTATAGCTGTTATTTACCCCATTTTCATTTCTGATTGAAATTATTAAATATTTTACTTTTATGTTTCTAGTTAGTCTGGCCAATCATTTATCAATTTTATTTATCTTTTTGAAGAATCAACTTTTTGTTTTATTAATTTTATGAATGATTCTTTTGTTTTCAATTTTATTTATTTCTGATTTAATTTTGATTATTTCTTTTCTTCTGCTAGGTTTGGGATGAGATTGCTTTTCCATTTCCCTTTTTTTAAGATGATTCATTAGGTTGTTAATATGTTCTCTTTCTGCTCTTTAGATGTAGGCATCTAATGCAATAAATTTACCTCGTAGGACTACTTTGGCAGTGTACCAAAGGTTTTTGTAGTTTGTCTTCATTGTTGTTATGTTTGAGGAAGTTAATACTTTCCTCTTCTTTCTCCTCTTCGACATGTCATTCAGCATAAGGTTGTTGAGCTTCCATGCCTCTGTGTGGGGATGAAAATTTTGTTGGAGTTCAGTTTCAGCTTTATTGCCTTGTGGTTTGGGAAGACGTAATGTATAATTTCATTTTTTAAATTTTGTTGAGGTTTGATTTATGTCCTAGGATATGATCTATTTTGAAGAATGTTGCATGAGCTGATGAGAAGAATGTATATTCCTTATTTGCAGGATGGTATGTTCTATAATATAGTCTATTAAGCACAGTAGTTCTAGGGTCATATTTAAGTCCCTGGTATCCTTGTTTAGTTTCTGTTTAGAGCAGCAGTTCTCAAACTGTGGGTCATGACCCCTTTTTAACAATGAAAATATGTCGTAGCATTAGGAAGGTTGAGAAACACTGGAAGAGGCTCTTTCTAGCTCTATAAGAGGAATATTAAAGTCCTCTGACTTACAGTGTTATATCATATTGTTCAGACCAATTAAGGTCTGTTACATAAATCTAGGAACATTCAATCTTTAGAATTGAAATATCTTCTGTTGTATTGTTCCATTGACTACTATAAAGTGACCATCTTTTTTTTTTCACTTTAGTTACTTTAAATCCACTTGTATCTGAAAATAATGTTGCAACCTCTCCTTTCTTACTCTGTCAAAGTTAGGTGTGTTTCCTGCAGGCAGCATATAGATGGCTTGTAGTTTTTTTTAATCCAATCAGCTAGTCTGTGCCTCTTCAGTGGGAAATTCAAGCCATTAACATTTATTGAGAGAATCGATAAGTGTGGTAGAATTCTATTCATCTTATTTTGTGAAAACCCGTTGCATAGTTTTATCTTTTGTGTCATTGTGGAAGCTACATTTTGTCTTTTGGTTTCTGGATGTTTAGTTTGCTGGTGGTCCCTTCTGATGGTAAGTGTGGAAAATAGGTCTAAGTATTTTCTGCAGGCCTGGTCCTGTTGTGGCAAATTTCCTTAAAGTTGGTATATCAGTAAAAGATTTGATTTCTCCATCAATTTTATAGCTTAGCAGGATACAGAATTCTGGGCTCAAAATTGTTTTGTGTAAGGTTAAAGATAAATGACCACTCTCTTTTGACTTGAAAAGTTTCATTTGAGAAGTCTGTGGTCAAGCTGATAGATTTGCTCCTGTAGGTCAATTGATGCCTACTCCTGGCAGCTTGTAGAATCTTCTCTTTCATCTTGACTTTGGAGAGGTTCATGACAATGTGTTGGAATCTTTGATTACACTTGGGAAATTTACATTTATGATATCCTCTGGTAGGGCTTCCATTCCTCTAGGGCATTCCTCTTCTCCTTCTGGGATACCTATAATTTGTATGTTTGAACACTTCATGAAGTCCCATAATTCTCTGAGTGAATGTTTTGTTTTCTCTCTCTTCTTTTCTGCCTCTTTAACTGCCCCTGTTAGCTCAAGAGCTTTATCTTCTAGCTTCAAGATTCTTTGTTCTGCGTGGTCTAATCTGTTATTGGTATCTTCTACTGCACCTTTAATTTCCCTGGTTGACTCCTTCAATTCCTTAAGTTCTGCCATATCCTTTCTATAGTCTTCATATCTGTCATCCCTTATTTAGTTCTGTTTTTGGATTTCCTTTTGGCTATTTTCTACTTTCTCAGCAATTTCTTTCATTGTTTTTACCATCTATATTTTAAATTCCCTTTCTGTCATTTTCATCATTTCTTTATAGTTTGAATCATCTGTAGTAGTTACCTCATGATCCTGGCTGAGGGGAGTTTGCTCTTTTGTGGCTTTTCATGTTGCCTGAAGCTCTCAACAGTCTACTTAATAGACATGCTTCAACCTTTGCAAACAGTGTCCTTTGGTCATGCAGTGGGTTTCCCAGGAAAGCAGGTTTCACTCAAGTCTCCCCATGGGTGGCTGCCCAGGTCAGCAGGTGTGCCAGAACCAGCCTCACACTAGGATCCTGTGGGTTATTTTTCCCAGGCAGTTTTCCCACAATGGCTACACCCAGCCTGTAGCCAAATGATGAAAGCTCTGCTCTGCCCAGTGGCTCACTTCTGGCCCCTTGGCACTGTTCAAAATCACTTGCTCACCTAAGCTCTCCATAGGTAACTCCGCCAAGTGCCCAGGTCCAACAAAAAACAGCCTGCAGGGCAAGACTTCTTTTTCTGAAAACTGCCAAGGAACTGGCCATCTTCTACACTAAACACTCACCTCCTGGGCTGGTTCTTCACTGCTCCTGACCTCTTTGTTGGCTCCTGGAGTCCCCTGATGCCTCCCTATTCCTCTGAACCAAGGTTTCTGGGCAGGGACTCCCAGCCAGAAAGGGTTAGGAGTCCTCCCTCCCTGATCTGACCATTAGGGGCTGCAAAGAAGATGCCTCTAGTCTGCCATACCACTCCCTATTTCAAAGAGTGACTCTTTAATCAGCAATTCATTAGGATAAAGCCTCTCAAGCCCCATCCCAGACTCACAGAATCAGATTCTACATTTAACAAGATGCTCAAATGATTTATTTATATGGTCATTTAACTTTATTTAAATGACCAATGAATTGTTACTATAACAATGCTTTCTCAGGTCACAAAGCTAGTGGAAATTATATGTGGTTTCTGCTTTATTACGTCCAGGGCTAGAGACCTGCTCTAGCTTGCAGGTACATCAATCACAAATCATCTACACATCATGTCCCAACTCCTATTTACTCCTCAAAACACAACCCATAATCATCTTCTCTCTGAAAATGTTTCTTACCCTTACCCAGAGCTTCATGCTAAAATATTATGCTGTATTCAATGCTTCCCATGGAAATTTTTTATTGTTTCCCCATTTGTACATTATATTGAAATTCAGTTTCATTTTCCTATTAGACTGATGGGTAGCTATTCCATGTTGTATCCTCAGCACTGAGCCAGGAAAATGCTAGGACTTGAGAAACTATTGAGTAAATGAATGAATGAATGATCACTGTGTTTTCCATTCCATGTTATATTCATGGCTCCAGAAAAATACTACTGGAGTCCCAGCATGGACAAGAGGTAATCTGGGTTTGAGCAGACACCAGCAGGGAACATAGAAGTTGGTAGGAAGAGGAGTCACTGCACACATATACACAGCGTCTAACTCGATGTTGCTCCTATGCTCTACAAAGACAGCATTTCAAATTTCCTAACAACTCTTAGCAGTTGTATAAATTTCTACTGGCTTTATGACCTTGGAAAGCATTGTTATAGTAACAAGTCATTGGTCATGTACACTTGCCACAAGACGTGCAGGTGTTACAAAAATACGCTAAATAACAAAAGATATGCTTGGCCAGTGTAATGGTCAAATCACAGTTACTAGGGGGAAAAGAAGAAAGGAGGAGAGCCTTGTTTGAAAGCATGGGCATTGTTATCCTCAAGACAGCTCTTTCTCTCAGCGCTGGCAGGTACTGATGGAGACACAGGACGAGACATCACAAAGCCCCAATGATTGAAAGGAAAGGCAAGGCTTTGGTTTGGGAAGAATGGCCTCCCCTCTTGCCTTCAAATGCACAATAAGGAATGGGTTTATAATGAGCTTCTTCTATCCAAGAAGCAAAGCAACTTTAAAAGAACCTACTAGTTACAATCCAGCCTCCCTGGCGCTTTTAGTGAGAGGATAATTTGGGATATCAAACTGCAGCATCCATGGGCATGGAAGGCTGCATGGACCCTGGGACTTTTCAGCACAGGCGAGGTCTGCTACCACGGTACTCAAAGAAGAAATGTTTTATTTTAACTCAACATGGGACTTTTTAAGAATTCCCTCAGGAACAGGGTTTTGCCAAAAAACAGAGCTTAATTTAATGAGGGTTAAAAGTTTAAGAAATACAAAAGAAAACTACTAAAAGGACAGAAGTGGCTTAGAACAGGGACCTGTGCCTGACCAGCTGACAAACAGCAGTGGCAGAGAGCAGATCCAGGCCACTGTGAGGTCCTGCACCTTTCGAGGGATTTTCAGCATGATTATCATCAGCAGGCTGCATGTGTAGGATGCCTCTCAAGTGAGCAAAGAACAGTCTTGGAATTGCTCGAGGGCCTTTCTTTTATTTATTTAAACACTATGTGCCATCTAACATTTTGAGTCTGGGAAGTAGACAGCGTGACCTTCATTCCTCAGATGCAGCGGTACTCTGGCACTCAAACCAGCCTTAGAACAGATGGTTTCCAGAAAGGTCCCATTTCCTAGCTTAGGGGAGGCCACCTGGCCCTTGAAAGAGTTGCTTTTTTTTTTATAGGGTAATCAAGTCATGTCTCCTGGGACCTCTTCTTTTTACCCTCTGCACCTTGCCTTGTCTGGTTGCAGACACCTTCTGTGACCCTTTACATCACTCTGCTTTGCCTCTGCCTGGTCTCCTGTGGATGTGTCCTGTCAGTCCCCTCCTTTGCTCCAAAGTCCACCTTCACCCATGATGTGCCGTCAGTTCCCTCTGGGTCCTCCGGCAGCAGCTGGGACCCCACCCACCATCTCCCCTGCTCCTGATGCTCAGAGCACTAGCTGGGATAGTGCAAGCTTCTGGGCCACAGTGAACAGGATTCAATTCCAGATGTTCATTCCAAACCCAGGTTTATTCTCTTGTGCCATGAAGCTTCTGGACATGTGGGATTCTGTTTCCAAACAGAACAACAATTAATGCTACGTCGAACAGGACAAAGATTCTAATGAACTAGTGAGATCTCACATTTGGACACCACTGGTTAAGAATGAGGAACTACTCCAGTGTTGGCAATCCTGAAAGTTACTTTATTCTGTTTGTGAGGGGGGAAATAATCTGTTAAGGAATGAACTATATACACTCTATCAAAAGGGAGGAGAAAAGAAGGGTGTGGAAGGGTTCAGCCCATTTTACAAGGTGGGGACAATCTGGGGCTGCTCAGATCAAGAGGTCTACACGAGGGTCTGACACTCTCACAGAAAGGGGGGTGAGAAGGAGAGAGTCAGGAAATCAGGGACAACTTGTTGGCTTATGCCACTGAGAAAAAAATATTTCAAACTGTTGTACATTTTATTTCTTAATTATTCAAATAATCATTCATTTATTTTTAGTTCTAAGAAGAAAACTGAAAGTTCTGATTTGCACGATGCTATGGTTTGAATGTGTATTTTCTCCAAAAATGCCTATGTTAGAATCCTAACCACCAAGGTACTGATATTAGGAGGTGAGCTATGGGGAGATGGTCACAAGTACCAAGCTCATGAATGAGACTAGTGCCCTTATGAAAGAGGCCTCAGACAGCATTCTGGCCTCTTCTATCACATGAGGACCCAGAGAGAAAGGGACTGCCTGTGGACCAGAAACGAAGCCCTCAGTTTTGGACTTCCCAGCCTCCAGACCGTGAGAAATAAATTTCTGTTGTTTATAAGCCACCCTGTTTGTGTTATTCTGTTATAGCAGCCCACTGGACCCAATGAACACTCACCTATTTTGTAGCATGTCTGTGCCCCTTGGCACCCACAGCACTCATTGGATGGAGAGCTCTGGCCCAGCCTGCTCATGACATCACATTGTGCCTGGCACATGATAACCACTCAGAGGTGAGCAAGTATTATCATCATTAAATTATGCATTAGTAATTATATTGTTTAATTATCTTCCTCTGTATATACCATAAGCCTGTAAGCCTCAAGAGGTGAGGGCCTTGTCCTGCTGCCTTCCTTCCTCAGAACTAGCCGGAGTGCCACACAAGACAGAAGCCACTTGCTGGACATGATAAACCACTGATGACACAGTTGGGCATTCGAGATACTTACTCTGACTTAGTCTAGCCTGAATAAAAGAATGTCCCATTAACCCATTTCCCAAACACTGCACTTTGCTCCAGCCAAATCAGTGTTATGAGTTGCCAAGCATCCCATGGGCAGCTCTGCCTCATGCATTTGCATATTTTAGGTCCCAAGTTAAAAGGCCACTCCCCTGGCATTTGTTTTTAGCTTTATAGAGGTATAGGTGACAAATGAAAATTGCATTTATTCAAGGTATACAACATGACATTCTGATATAGATTTATTCTGTGGAACACACATTATCACAGTCAAGCTGATTAACAACACATTAATTCATGTAGTTACATTTCTGTGTATGCTGCAAAGACTCAATATCTACCCTCATAGTAAATTTCAAGGACACAAGAAACTATTATTAACTACGTCACCATGCTACACATGACATCTCCAGATCTTAGCCACCTTATAACTGGAAGTTTGTACCCACTAACATCTCCCTGTTTCTCTCACCCTCACACCCTGCTGATCACCCTCTAATTTCTGTTTCTATGTATTTTACTATTTAAGATTCTCCATATAAATGAGATGATGCAGCTTTTTTCTTCCTGTTCCTGGCTTATTTCACTTAGTACAACGTCCTCATCTGTGCTGTTACAAAGGGCAAAGTCTCCTTTTGTAAGGCTGAATAATATTCACACATACAGATCCATACATACTAGGTGTACATAAAGCTCACGTGCAGTTTGAATTGCACTTCATGTCCACGCTGTATATATATCACAATTTTTTTGCCCATTCATCCATCAGGAAAAACCCAGAATCTTAATTTGCTTCCATAACTTGGCTATTCTGCATAACTCTGCAACAAATAAGGGAGCAGGCACCTCTCTGGGACACTGATGTCTTTGTCTTGGGGCATACACCCAGAAGAGGGGCTGCTGGATCGTACCGTAGTTCTAACACGCCCATAGTGTCTTCCATAATGGCTGTATCAATTCACACGACACTAGCAGTGGGTAAGAGCCTCCTGTTTCCACATCCTCACCAGCATTTATCATTTCCCTTTACTGTAATAGCCATTCTTACAGGTTTGCGGTGACATCTCACTGCAGTTTTAATTTGCACCTCCCTGATGATTAGTGACGTTGAACATCTTTTCATATACCTGTTGACCATTGATATGTTTTCTTTGGAGAGTGTGTATTCAGGTCTTTTGCCCATTTTTTTTTTTTAGAGACAAAGTCTCACTTTGTCACCCTTGGTAGAGTGCTGTGGCATCACAGCTCACAGCAACCTCCAGGTCTTGGGCTTAACCGATTCTCTTGCCTCAGCCTCCCAAGTAGCTGAGACTATAGGCGCCCACCAGAACACCCGACTATGTTGTTATTGTTGTTGCAGTTTGGCCAGGGCTGGGTTCGAACCCACCACCCTCAGTATATGGGGCTGGCACCCTACTCACTGAGCCACAGGAACCACCTGGATATTAACCCTATATCAAATATATGGTCTGCAAATATTTTCTCCCAATCTGTAAATTAACTTTTCATTCTGGTGACTGCTGTACTTTTAATTTGATGTAGTACCATTTTTTAAATTTTTGCTAGTTTTCTCTGAGGTTTATACATACATAAACAGATCTATATTAAGATGGGATCTTACTATGTTGCTCAAGCTGGTCTTGAACACCTGGGCTCAAGTGATCCTTCTGCCTCAGTTTTTTGAGTAGCTGACATTACAGGTATGCATGACCTCACCTGCCTGGATTATTTTCTTATTTTCCTTTGTTGACAGATTGTTATTTGTTCAAAAAAACAAATCAAATTTTTGTACTTTGAATTTAAATCCTGTGACCACACAGAATTTGTTTATTAGTCCAAATAGGGACTTTTTTTTTAATCTGTAGGGTTTTCTATAGAGAGTATTATGCCATCTGCAAAAAGAGATGCCTTTACTTCTTTCTAATTTGAATGTACTTTATTCCTCTTCTTGTCTGATTCCTCTTCCTAGTACTTCCAGGACTATGCAGAATAAAAATAGTGAGAGTGGGCATCTTTTCCCTTAGAAGAAAAGCTTGCAGTTTTCCCCCAATAATTATGGGATCTATGGGCTTTTCATATACTGCCTTTATTTTGTCGAAGAAATTTGTTTTCCATGTGTATTTTGTTGGGAGTTTTTATCATGAAAGGATGTTGAACTTTATCAAGTATTTTGTCTGCATCTGTTGAAATGATCACGTGATTTTATCTTTGATTGTGTTAATGTGGTATAGCATATTGATTTGAATATGTTAAATTAACCTTGCATAAAAGAGATAAATTCCACTTGCTCATGGTATATAAACTTTTTGATGTGTTGTTGAATTTAGTTGGCTAGTGTTTTATTCAGGATATTTGCATCTATGTTTGTCAGAGATATTGGCCTGCAGTTTTCCTTTCTTGCAGTGTTTTTGTCTGGCTTTGGTATCTAGGTGATGCTGCTGGCCTCATCAAATTACTTTGGAAGTATTTCCTGTACTACTATTTTTGGAAGAGTGTAAGAAGCATTCCATACCAATCCTGTTTGGTAGAATTCAACCATGAAGCCATCTGGTCCTAGGGTTTTCTTTGTTGGAAGGTTTTCCCAACAGTCTGCTCAGGCTGTCTGTTTTTTCTTTTATTTCTTCTTGATTTATTCTAGGTAGGTTGCATGTTTCTAGGAATTAATCCATTTCCTCCAGGTTATCTAAAATGTTAACATGTTCTTGTTCAAAATAATCCCTTATGATCCTTTCTATTGCTGAGGCATCCATTGTAATGCTTCCACTTTAATTTCTGGTTTTATTTTTTAATCATCTCTCTTCTTTAATACTGAGTCTGCCTGAGTATTTATCAAGTTATTTTTCTTTTCTTTTTTTTTTTTTTTGGCCAGGGCTGGGTTTGAACCCGCCACCTCTGGCATATGGGGCCGGCGCCCTACTCACTGAGCCACAGGTGCCGCCCACATCAAGTTATTTTTCTAATAACCGGCTGCTCTCCTTAGGCTGTGTGCAGTGGTCCTCCTCCTACTCCTCCTCTTGGGTTACTGACATGAGTTTCTAGGGGAATGCTCAAAAGTCACATTCCTCATCTGATTTTCCCCAACAGAATCACCTCCTCTGAGCTACCGAGGGAGACTATTACAGTCCTACTAACCTCAGGGCATCGCTTCTTGAGTCATGGTTGTCTTGTGTCACGCCTGTTCTTCCACTAGATGGTGAACGATGTGGGCGAAAGGACCCCTCCTTCCTTCCCTCCTCTCACCTTCCCCTTCATGTACAGTAGAACCTCTGTAAGGTGACCGCCCAAGGGACTAACTGGTCAGCATAGAGAGGTGGTCACCATAAGGAGCTAGGCCTGCTATGCCAATACAAACGTGGTGCACATCCAGTCTGTGGAAATCAGGTCAACGTCAGGAGGTGGTCAGTGTAGGGAGGTGGCCAGCTATGGAGGTTCTACTCTGTTTGGAGAATATTTCCTGTGTGCTGGTGCTGGGCTTCAGGAGAAAGATCCAATAATGTTCTGAGTTTAAGGAGCTCAATTGTCTTTGGAAAGAGAGACTTGTAAATAGGAAATTATAATGTAATGTTATATGGACTGTGGTACATGTTAAATTGAGTTTTATCATATTTTATAACAAACTGCTTCATCACTGTATTGAGATTCACTATAGAAAAGGAGAGACTTTGCTGTTATAAATCTTTCTCCTTTTTTTTTCTTTCATCCTAACAAACCATTCTTATGAATGTGAAAAAAATAAAATCTTTTCTCTCAGGTAACTGTTCATTTTTGTTCATTTCAGGATTTTTTTGTTAATTCCATTCTGATTTCTTCTTTGATCCAGTTTTCCCCTTGTATTCTGACTAACAAAGCCCTGTTCTTCAAGTTTAACCTCCATGAGTTTCCCTGGACCAGTCTTCTCAACACCTTTGCAGATAACATCTTTTTGCCATGTAGGTTAAACTGTCTTGCAAGTTCATTTATCTTTCTTTAATGCATGTCTGGTCTGGAAGAAATATGGCAACAAGAACCAGGGCCTGTATTTCTTTACACATGAGCAGACCTGAAATGGAACTAAGCAAACAGCAAGAATTTGATAATTTTGTTATGTTGGAGATTACAGAAATAAAACTAGACTTATGTCATTATAAATTCAAAATGCATCGCATCTAATGTTCAAATTAAGACACCTAAGTTACTATAAATTGCTCTAAGACCCTATAGAATGTACAACAGTTAAACTAGAAAAGTTAATTTGCAATGCTGCTGTATTTTTCTGTTGTTGTTAAGTTCTGCATTCCCCATTTTCCTTCTCCTCAATGTCACCTGAGAACGTCCTGTCCTCTCTCTTCTCTGTGGCTGAGTAATCAAACATATTGATGTCACTTCTCTGCTGCTCTCAGGAACTTATCTTCCAACATACAAAGCCTAATTCTTTAAAGTCTCACAAATCAGATCCAAGAATTTTCCTACTCATAACCCATTGTTTCACAAACTGCTTGGATCCTAACAAAAGATCCAAGTGAAGCTCTATCATAAATTCCATAATATACCATATAATCTGAGCCTGGATACAATTCAAGTCTGCAAAATGAAAAGATATAAAATTCCTATCGCATATTCACTAACAATGGTGCAAGTCTTCTAACACTCAAAGTGTGAGAGCTGAGTACTGGCAGACAGGGAATTAAACTGATGAGTCAGAATTCATTTAACTCAGGCTTTTGTTTCCCAAGAATTCAATTTCTACGGCCATGGGCAACTTGGGGAAAGGTGCTGGCCCATCCTAACACCACAGTAGGACGTGCCAAAGACTGGATGCCAACTGGGTTCCTGCCCTCCTCATGTTTCTTTATAAATGTCACCTCTAATTTTTTCATGCTAGGTATCTCCACAAGGCTGAGTCCATGGCAACTGGTGCTTCCAGGATGTAGCTTTTCATCTTTACAGCCAGAGTGTAAGATAGTCTCTTTCCTTAAATTCATTTTAAAAGAAGGACCCAGAGAAATATTCTGATTGGCTGAGCTGGGTCAGACGACTGGCCCCACACCCACTACGATTCAATAGTGGTCACCCATGGCTGGCGCTTCTTGGCAGTTCCACAGAACAGGTGAGACATACCTCACAGAAAAAACAGTTGACCTTATGACACGCCTGAAGGAGAAAAGGGTGGTGTTGGGTTTTTGTAATTCACAAAAGTTTTTGCTTAGAATGAAAAAAAAAAAGAGAGAGAAATTTTGTATTTTTCTTACAATTGTGTATTCCCACCTTTCCTATAGTGAACCCTATGAAGCACTTTGTTATAATAGATAAAACTCCGGTCTCTATCTACCACAGTCCACATAATTTTGCATTATAACTATGTACCAGACTCTCTTCCCAAGGACGATTAAGTCTCTTAAACTCATGATGCTGTCATATCTTACTTCTTGAAGCCAAACCCAAGACCAGCATTAGGAGATTTTCTCTAGACATATGTATGGGGTAAAGGAGTGGTAAGAGGAAGGGAAGGAAGGAGGGGTCCTTGCACCCAAGTTGCTCACCGTCCAGTGGAAAACCAGGCATGACACAGACAACCAGGACTCAGGGAGGATCAATCAGGAAGGAAAAGAATTGTAAAAGCCTCCCTCATAGCTCAGCAGAAGTGACTTATTCTACTGGGGAATCTAGATGAAGCTTCATAAGGAAGCTGATTTTTGAGCATTCCCCAAGAAGCTCAAGTTGGTAACCCCAAAAGGGGAGATGGTGTTCAGATCGTAAGCCACAGGTGGAAGCACTGTAGGCAGCCTTAGAGAGGGCAGCCGTCCTTCCCAGCTTAGACACATAGTGGGATGATTCCAGGGGTCCAAAAATGACCTTCTCTCCCTTACCCTCATAAAACAATCGCCCTTACCTACTCACATTGCCTGAGAATTGAATGGTTCTTCTTCATTCTTTATGAAGAACCAAGTCTTTCAATCCATAATTAATGTTAAGGCTAAAAATGCAAATATTCCTTGGAATAAAAAGAGAATAGTTTCCAGTAAAAAGTAAATGACTGATAACTCGGCCTTAACAGACATGAGTTATGACAGAAGGAAAATGAAGGGTGGAATGGAGGCATCAGGCGTACTGCTGAGGGGAGGCCGCCTTACACTTACTCACAAAGGCAATGAAAGAGAAGACAGGACCGAGCCTAGGCCAGGGCGCCCACATCACCCACAGGCGAGGTGAACCCACAGTGACACTCCTATAGATGCCATCCCCTCCACTAAGGAATAAAAACAGCAAGTATTATCCCCCACTCTGACTCAGTGTCAGCTCATCTGAGTCCCAATAGACAGAGCTTAAGTCAGGGATGTAGCTGGTGCTGGACTCTGATCCTCACCCTGTCAGCGGGGATTAGGCTGTTAGAAGAATGTAACTGGGTCCTAAACAGTAAGGCAGTGTTTTGGCTTAGTATATCTTTTTTAGCAATAGTGAGATAAAACAAATTTAGGCACTTAAAAGTAAACTTTCCTCACTGTTCACAGGTACATAGTGTGATAGTTAATTTTATGCAGCAACTTGGCTGGGTTGTGATGCCCAGTTGTTTAGTCTAACACCAGCCTAGACGTCTCTGGAAAGCGTTTTGTGGACGTGATTAACATTTACAATCAGATTTTAAATACAGTAGATTATCTTCCATAATGTGAGTGGGCCTCATTCAATCAGCCAAAGGCATTAAAACCAAAGGCTGAAGTTTTATACAGGCCCCAAAGTTCTCAGTAGTCTTGCAGTTATGACCTGAAATGCAATCTGATGACCACTAATCCCTACAAAGAGTTGATAAGGGGTATGTGGCTGTCCTCTGAGTCTTCCTTGAATATTTGCAGCCCAACTGTGGAAAGATATAAGTGCTGTCAGTTCAAAGTCCCTTGAACATAATAATAAATTGATTTTATAAGTCTATATATTGATACAACGCTCAGAAGTTTACAAAGCATTTTGACATTCATTGTCGGCCTTGACACCTAAGACTGATGAAATGCTAAGTGTGAAAAATGGAACTAAGGTGCAAATAAGCTAACGAGAGGAAGGAGTAAGCAGAGAATGGCGTTGAGGCCCAGAGCATTTCAGCCTAAAGACCAATGCTAGGGAGCTGCTGTGGTTGGTACCGGGGACCTAGGGGACAATTCTGAACTAGGTTTGGAGATGGACAGTGGGCCAACGAAGATGGTGGACAAGGGAAGGGGGAGTATATGACACCAACTCCTGGAGCAAGGGACCAAAACAATCTCTCAAGAAGAAAGCCTCCAAGGTGTAAGAAAAAGTCCAAAAAGTGAGGATATGTTGTTATTTGTTTGGAATATATTTGTTTCTACCTCTCTCTTCTTTCTTGGAGGAAGGAACTATGGTGAGGGGGTGCAGGGTGCATTCAGAGAGCACAGGCAGGGCAGGAAGGCTGGGTCGAGGTCAGTCAAGCTTTGCTCTAGAATGAGAGAGAATTAGGCAGATGTGTTGAGAGTTTGAATATCACTGCCCCAGTTAGCATGATGGAACTCCCCTAACAGCCATCCCCAGAGGAAGGTTAAGTGTTAAAAACGTACCCAGGATAGAACTGTCTGATCACAGCACGCAGGCTCTTTCCATTGCTCAGGAATATTAGGACTGCAGTTTGATGTTTATTAAACATCAGCAGGGTCTCTACTAGAGTGCTGGTCCCTGAAAAAGCTTGGCCCCCTCCTGCAGAAATCTTAAAGACACAGAGCTACACCCAGGTCTGGGCAGCCACCATCACCATGAAGTCAGGAGGAACTTTTATGATCTGGCAGGGAAGGAGTCTGCTTTTAGAATGGGATGTATTATTAACTGTCACCTTCTTGGAAACCTTTCTACAGTCAGCCATCAGAAAAAGCATGAAATGATCAGGAAAGACAAAGCACTTTCCAGAGTGGAGCGTGTGAAGGGGACTGGAAATACGTGGTGTTAGGGGCAGCGAGGGCCACAGTCCACCCATCCCAGCATCTTTGCCAGCCACACGCATTAGTGAAAGTCATCAGGCTGGACAGAGAGGCTCTGAGGAGGGCAGAGAAGGGAAAAAACTAGCCTAAGTGAAACCAGACATGAAAAGTCCATATAAGAAAACCCAAAGAATGAGACATAATTTTTAAAAATATCTCCAGTGTTACAGACTCAAATAAATGTGCGCACAGTATGATACAGGAAGAGAGAACAAAACTGGGAATTAGAAGGAATTGGTTCAAATTCTGGCTCTGCCACTTACTGTTACTCTCCTGAGTAATGGTTTCACTCAAGTAATTGAGATAATAACTCTAACTTATATGATTATTTTGAGCATCAAAGGAGAAAAGACCTAGGAATGTGCCTAGTAAGCTACAACGTAGCTATTCAAATGTTTATGTCCATTAATTTGGATTATGGTCATTTTTGATAAAAAGGTAATTCTGACACATGTATTTGCATACTCATTATAAGGTATGAAAATGCTGATGTTGTAACTGTATGGCCCAGCTGAGAATCCTGCTGTGGTTCAGATCTGTTAGAAAGAAAATGACAGAAACACGACTCAACTAGACCTGCCCTCCCTCTAAAGCTGATAAGAAAAATGAAAAACGGGCCATATCCTTAGCAAGAACGTCCCTTTTACTGTCTTCAAACTCAATATTCATTCTTGCCAACTCTCAAAGCTATTCTGAAACAAAGCAGAGATCACAGTTTATCTCCTGGGCTTTTAATATCCCTCATTTGTATGGATTGAAAAATTGAGGCGCATGGAAATATAAAGCCTCTGTACCAAATCTGTGTCTTTGGGAAGCAGTCCGGCCTTTTCTACCCAAGAGAATGCCCCTCAGAAAGCCCAGGCTTGGGGCTGGAAGCAAAGCACAGAAAATACGTGAAATATTAAACAAATAAAGACCAAGCAGGGGAAAGAAAAAGACCATACTCTAAGGCATATTTTCAAAATAAGAGAGATAAATTCTGAAAATGAAACAGGTTGGGAGAACAAGACAAATGCTGAAATAAATATGAAAAGAAGACAAATTTCTTCTCATAGAAACATGGAAAGTCAGTCTCTAAAATGTTAGACAATGGCTCAAGAAAAGGTAAAACCTGGAGAGGAAGATAAACAACAAAGGGCAATAAATCACAGAAACAACCCATCGGAGCATCATTGTGAATAAAACACACCCCACAAAGTGAGCCTGCAAGAGCAAGACAAATGCACCATGACTAACAAATACGGAGAGCACAGCGAGGTTGGAAACTACGTGGGGAAGACAAATGCCTAGGACACCGCTGACCTCCTGGCCTTCCTGGGGGAATCCCATTCACGTGCATTTCCCTAAATACTTCTTCTGGGCTGCTGTCCCACCTTCCTCTACTCAGAACATGAGCGGAGGTCATCTCTCCTGTACCTGACAGTGGTGGAACAGGGAACAGTCCCCTTAGGAGAGGCTGTTCTCCTTCTGTCATTGATAATTCCTCCCTCAGAAAAAAGCTGGAATCCTGCTCTTTTATGCCCACACCTGAGACTGGTGGCCTAGGTAAGCAACTTTAAATATGGCTGATATCGCCAGGCAACTGGCCCTGCCTACTGCCTTGCTGCAGTGCCGTCAGGGTCCACGTTGTGGGTCAGAGCTCATCGCCAGAACTTCCTCGGACAGTCCTTGGGTGAGAGGGAGAAAGGGTCCCTAGTCATAATGGGATCAAGGTGGGCTTTGGAGGCAGACGATCTGAGACCTGAAATTCTATGGAGTGCAGGTCACCTGGGCGACCAGGAGCTCTCTCTGGAATGCACTGAGCTTACTCTGCCTCATCTCTGAGATGGGAATAATACTTAACACTCCGGAGTAACTAGGAAAGCACACGTGAAACCTCTCACTGCTCTTAGAATTAAAAAATAATAGCTGTGCTCTTCTCTGCCCTTGATTCAACACAACCACAATTTTTTCCTAAATGTTGGATCTGGGTCTTGATGGCCTGGGAGCTCAGCAACACAGAAAGATCAAAAGATTAGGACAGGGAGGCACCTTAGCCCTTGAAGCAGGAGGGACCCAAATTAAGGAAATGAGCAAGGATTCCAGTGAGAGCCATTACGCCTAACCTCTGCATCACCCATCGCAATCCACCCAATGCTTTTGATCAAAAGAGGCTTAGAATTTGGATGCTGGACATACAGAACACAGGGCCTACTCTCATGTGGACTGTGTTTTAATGTTGGGAAGCAGTTTCACGTTACTATCTAACACGATCACAACCACTCTGTAAAGTAAATGGTGCCAGGATTGTTCATCTCATTCTTATATATGAGACTCAGAGACAGGAGGCCAAAGAGGCTGTGACCATCCCAGAGTAATACAAGGTCATGTGACCAGCAGGTGGCAACTAGTATACGGCTCCATACCTCCCAGGCATGACCATTTCCTGGAAAGGGAAACATTTTCACCATGCTTCAGCGAGAGATGACGCTAAAAAAATCTCATGCACATAAACACGAAAAAGGTAAAAACAGGGAAAAGGGTAAGGGAAGGAAGGCGAGGGGGAGTGTGGGTGGAGAGAGGATAAAGGATGGGATCACACTTACGGTGCATCGTAGAAGGGACAGGTGAAACCTACTAAATGCAGAACACAAATGTTTTCACACAATAAACGAGAAAATCCCATGAAAGGTATGTTGAACACTTGGATGAAAATATTTCAGATTGTATATGAAGCCCTCACACTGTACACCATGACTGCACTAATGTACACAGCTATGATTTAATAAAAAATAAAAATTAAAAAAAAAACTCATGAAAATGAGTCCTCCTCCTGGGAACATAATAGAAAGATGCACAATCAGTGAGGGAGGGAAGGCACCTGACACGGCCGGGAGCTGGGCAGCTGCCTCTTCCTTGACACTGAGTGTGTTCTTCAAACCAGCAGCACACGGGCACCTTTGTGCAGACTCGTGGGGCCCACTTCAGACCTGCTGAATCAGAATCTGTGTTTTAACACAATCCTCAGTACATGCAGATTAATATTTGAGAAACACTGGTCCAGAATGATTCAGAGAGGAAATTATTTTGCCATGGATATACTCCAGGATTTGCCTTATCTGAGAAAGTCTCTACACTGCTGGACTCCAGATGACTTGTCGGGTCTACCCACCCAAGCGCGCACGTTCACCCCTTCCCTGAGCATGTCCAGCCAACTTTCTCCATCATTTGTCCACCTTGGTCCCCACCCCCCACTGGCTTGTCCTGACAAAGCATATCCAATGAGTCCTCAGCTGGGGGAAGCTTCGCCTCAGAAACAAACTTCAAAGAGCTAAAAGAAGGATGGACTGAATCTAACCAAGATCCTCTGAAAGGTCTCCTGGCACCTGAAATCCCGGGGCCTGGATGTCTATGCTGCCTTGTGGGGGTGAGCTCCCAACTCCACCTTGCCGTCAAAAAGACATTTACTTGCCCTACATCAGACAAATCTGGCCTTTTAACCTATTTTCCCATGTGGCTGATGATAAATAAAGCTGAATGCGAACAGATTCGTGTATGGTATGAGAGAAAAAAAGAGGTCATGATGAGACCGTGCTGTGGTCTGAACAAACAGGACAGGCTGTTTCTGAGTGAGGTGAGGATGATGGTGAGAGGGGTGGCTTTGAGGGGGAAACTCGGGGTTCCCACTGTGGACGTATTATACACCCAGGATGCGGAGCTAAGGGCAGATTTCTGGACTGGCAGTACACATGGGGGGCCACTGACATGGTCATCTAAGGCCACGGTACTGCGTGGGGTCACCAGTGATGGGTGTAGGTAGAGAACAGGGGGGACTCAGCCTCAAGTTCTGGGATACTCAGCTGTTTAGAGATCATAGAACTGAAGGGAACAA
>CAUYON010193247.1:0-10086 GCA_963573935.1 Arctocebus calabarensis | reverse complement strand
ACTTGAAAGTCAAAGGAAAGGTGAGAAATGAAGACAAGAATGAAACATAAGGTAGGTAAGAAAAGCTAAGACAAGAATGGGAGGGTAGAGAAGGGAATGGATGGGTAAAGAAAAAAAGAAAGAAAGAAAGAGAGAGAGAGAAAGAGAGAAAGAGAGAAAGAGAGAAAGAAAGAAAGAAAGAAAGAAAGAAAGAAAGAAAGAAAGAAAGAAAGAAAGAAAGAAAGAAAGAAAGATTGCCGTGTAAACTTACTAGTTTAGTCTTGTTGGTACCTGGCCATAACCAGCAAACTTCTCATATGTAAACAATTACACACTTTATGATTCAAAACTCAAATCTCACATTTTTGATGATATTCACCTTTAGCAAAGCTCTTTCTGTTGTCAAATATTTTCTTTAGATTCCACTGAGGTCTTGCTTCAGAAATACAGCAAGCTTCATGAGAAAAGGATTATTTTAGAAAGTAACAGATCCAATTTTTGGTTTTACATAAGAAGCACGTATTGGCCAGGTGCAGTGGCTCACACCTATAACCCCAGCACGCTGGGAGGGCAAGTTGGGAGGATCACTTGAGCTCAGGAGTTCCAGACCAGCCTGAGCAAGAGTGAGACCCCATCTCTACTAAAAATAGAAAAAATAGGTATGGTGGCTGCACTATAGTCCTAGTTACTCAGGAAACTGAGGGGGAAGGACTGCTTAAGCCCAAGACTTTGAGGTTATTGGGAGCTATGATACCATGACACTCTACCAAGGGTGACAGAGTGAGACTCTGTCTTAAGAAAAAGAAAAGAAAAAAAAAAAAAAGCAAGTATTGGGGGAGGAATTTGCATGCAAATAAAGAGGTTTAATAAAATGTCATGAGGTCATCTTTCATTTTTCCAGTGATTTGTAATTTGAGGAATAGCTCCAGGCCAAGAGAGTATATGCCTTTCCTTGTAAATTTAGAGACATAAAAGAGCGCTATGTGGCAAAAGAGTATACATTTGGGCATGGTACCAGCCTGGAGACCATGCCGCTTCAACATGAGGAAATTGTTCCAGAAGTGCACCACTGGTGACCTTGACCAGGCTACTCAAGTATCTGCATGTGTTCTCTAGCTCTTTCTAGACAGAAAACAGAACAGTTGAGCAGGACACCAATGTGTAGATCTTTTAACTTTTATCAGAGGTCTCAAATAGTTGAAATCATATTTTATTGAGGACAAAAGAAATAATTTAAAAAAAGATTTTGTCTTCACTTACTGGTCCTTGACATAGGCTAGTATAACATTTCTGCCTAAGTTTAGTGATGTAACACACAGACCTGATTTCACTTTGCTAATAAGCCTTTTATGTGTTGTGTTATTTTATGTAGTTCTGAAATTAAATCATGAACATGTGGTAGTTGACGAAAAAACATCTCAAAGACTTACATTCTTTCTTTCTTTTTGTTTGAGACAGAGTCTCACTCTACTGCCTAGGCTAGAGTGCCATTGGCCTCAGCCTAGCTCACAGCAACCTCAAACTCCTGGGCTAAAACCATCCTCTCGCCTCAGCCTCCTGAGTAGTGGGACTACAGGCATATTTTAGAATGCCCCAGCTAGTTTTTCTATTTTAGTAAAAATGGGGTCACATTCTTGCCTGAGGTAATCTCAAACTCACGAGCTCAAGGGATCCTCCTGCTAAGGGCAGCTCAGAGTGCTGGGATTACACACATGAGCCACTGAGCCTGGCCAACTTAGCTTTGTTCTAAAGATTACAGAGCTCAGGCCAGGTATGGTGGCTCACACCTGTAATCACAACACTCTGGGAGGCAAAGGCAGGTGGATCCCTTAAGCTCAGGAGTTTGACACTAGCCTGAGCAAGAATGAGACCCTGTCTCTACTAAAAATAGAAAAACTAGCTGGGTATGGTGGCAGGCGCTTGTAGTCCCAGCTACTTGAGAGGCTGAGGCAGGAGGATCACTTGAACTCAGGAGTTTGAGTTTGTTGTGAGCTAGGCTGAGGCCATGGCACTCTAGCTTGGGCAGCAGAGTGAGATTCTGTCCCAAACAAAACAAAACAAAAGGGAGGTGCCCGTGGCGCAAAGGAGTAGGGTCCTGGCCCCATATGCTGGAGGTGGTGGGTTCAAACCGAGCCCTGACCAATAACTGCAAAAAAAAAAACCCGAAAAAGATTACAAGAGCTTGAAGAGCTAGTCAGAGAAAAAGGAGCACTTTTTGGAGCATGTTTTCAGGTTTCATCTGATATTTTGAATCTGAATGATCAGATAGAAATCATGAACAGAACTATTTCTTCCCTTTGGGGATTGAGAAAGCTTTCTTGGATTTAATAAGTCTTCTCAAACATCCAAATTTACTTAATAATTACCAGAATCTAGAGGCACTGTGATATGAAATGCTCCTCTTTCCAAATGCAGTGTGGATAATAAAGAAAATGTGATGCTTTTGTCTGAACTTTCCTACATCAAAAGGTTTTCTTCTGTAATCCTAGTTCTGGGAGGCCAAGGCGAGTGGGTTGCCTGAACTTACAAGTTTGAGATCAGCAAGAGCAAAAGGCAAGACCTCATCTCTAGTAAAAATAGAAAAACATAGGCAAGAGGATTGCTTGAGCCCAGGAGTTTGAGGTTGCTGTTAGCTTTGACTCCATAGCACTCTACCCAGGGTGACAGCTTGAGACTCTGTCTCAAAAAAAAAAAGGTTTTCTTTGTTTGTTTAATTGATCATCAAGTGAGTTCATATCCTAAAACAATTAAAAGCTTTCTACTCAACAAAAGATGGAAACTCCTGTTTTTTTTCTTTCTTTCTTTCTTTTTTTTTTTTGTTGTTGTTTTTTGTTTGGGTTTTTTGAGACAGGGTCTCAGTCTGTCACCCTAAATAGAGTGCTGTGGTGTTCATCAAATTTTTCAAAGAGTAATTCACCATGGCTTCATGCCCAGCAATGTATCCTATCACTCACAGACTCCTGCCAATAGTGACCATCAAGTAACTGTTGACCTTGCTGCACAAAGATGTGACGATAGTTATTTCTGAAAATCATGGAAAGACCTTCCTTTCTCTATAGGTTATGAGATTATGCATGTGTTTTGGGAGCTTATTCTATGCATTTGTAAAAATTAATTCACATTTATTATCAGATTTCAGAATTTCCTGCATTTGTAGTGTTCATCATGACATCAATTTTAAAGTAACTTCAGTATACTGTAGAGAGTGGTGAAGTATTATGTGGTTTCCCCAAGCATTCCAACATTTTTATGTGATTTGAGAATAGTTTCTGATTTTCTAGGGCAATTTAGTGCATTTCTGAGAAGTTCATCTTCTTGGTTTTGCATTTCTAACCTAGAACCAAAACATTTATTCTAGATGACACTAAGATTTCTATGTCCAAACCTTGAAAAAATCCGGTATATCCCTCTGTTTACATTGCCCCTAAATAATAAAGAATGAAACACCACCATTTTTATCCTGACTACTTCTTCACTGTTTTTTTCCTTTTTTTTTTTTTTTTTTTTTTTTTTAGAGACAGAGTCTCACTTTATTGCCCTCAGTAGAGTGCTGTGGCGTCACAGCTCACAGCAACCTTCAACTCCTGGGCTTAGGCAATTCTCTTGCCTCAGCCTCCTGAGTAGCTGGGACTACAGGCACCCGCCACAACATCTGGCTATTTTTTGTTGCAGTTTGGCTGGGGCCAGGTTTGAACCCACCACCCTTGGTATATGGGACCAGCACCCTGTCCCCTGAGCCACAGGCGCTGCCCTTCTTCACTGTTTTTTATGCATTTGGGTGGCAGTAGAGAAACAGATTTAATGGTAAGATTTTACAGAACACATTTTCCAGGTCAGAAGACTATTAGGATTCAGTTCTCCCATCTACTACATGTGCTCTAGTATCTTCCTTCTAATTTAGGCATCACTGGCAATGATCAACTTGTCAGATTTATGTTGTGGAAGAAAATGGAAAAGATAAAAATTGAATCCAAGGATACATTTATTCTGAAGTTTAAATGGCAACTATTATCATTTCATATCACTTGTTATGTGTGAATGATACCTAAGATCAGACAATTTCATCACAAGTTTTCATGAGCATTCCCTTTTTTTCACTCTTACATCATATTTTACCAGTGGGGAAATTCCTATGATAGAGATTCCACTGATGCTCAGAAAGAGAAGCTTTGTTTGGAATCATTATTTCAAAACAAATAATATATACTTGATTCAGCACCAAGACTCATGATTAGATGCAAGTATAATGAAATGTAAAAATCTTAACTATGCTATTTATATTCAAATATAATAGTTTAAAGTTACTTGAAATCCTGTAACACATTATGTAAATAAACCTGAAGCATCAATGGTTTTACAAAAACATATGGGTATAAAAGTCAAATATTTTCTAGCTAATTATCAAATTAAATTTTAACAACAAAAACACCCAGTTATATCACTTATTAAAGGTTTTATTTACCAATAACAAATTTATTTATTCATCTGAAACAAGGTTTCTCTCCCTCAGCACTATTAACATTTTGGCCAGGGATATCTTGTCAGTGGGGAATGTCCCATGCATTACAAGATGTTTACTGGCGTACCCAGACTCTATCCACAGATACCTGGCCTCTATACCCAACAATTGTGACAATCAGAAAGTATCCCCAGACATTGCTAAATTCCCCACTTGGTACAAAGTTTCCTCTAATTAAAAACCACTGATATGAAACATGTTTGAGAGTCTCCATGTGTCTGGCACTAAGGATGCAAATATAATTAAGAGCCAGCTCTTAAAAACTCACATCCCCAAGTGGAGAAATGTTAACATCAATGCAAATAATAACAAAGGTATATGCAAAAAGAAATGTGCATTGATTAACTCAATTGAATATGTTACCAAACTAATCATTTAATGTATCTCATTTAAATGTCTAAAGACAGGATGCCATGGCTCATGCCTGTAATCCCAGCACTTTGGGAGGCCAAGGCAGGAGGATCTCTTGAGGTTATGAGTCCCCGACCAGCCTGAGCAGGAGAGAGACCCCGTCTCTACCAAAAAATAGAAAATCTAGCTGGACATGATGGGTAGTGCCTGTAGTCCCAGCTACTCAGGAGACTGAGGCAGGAGGAGTGCTTGAGGCCAAAAGTTTGAGGTTGCTGTGAGCTATGAGGATGCCACAGCACTCTACCCATGGTGACAGAATGAGACTTTCTTTAAAAAAAAAAAAAAGTTTAAAGACAATTTAAAGGAGATGTACTATTCCTTTTGGACTTTAAAAGGCTCATTCAAGTGAAAACTCTCATTGATCCAGAATATTTCTTCTCCAAGCACACACTATGATACTTTTTAAGACTCTATCCTTGCCACAGACACGGTTCCATAGACTGTCCAATATTCCTGGTCAGGTGTAACTCTTCTGACTTATTAACTCATCTATTAGTCTTGTGCCTCTGCAAGCAAATCATACCCCTCAAAATTGTCAGGTATATGTCTGGTCAGGTGAGCTAAGGCCATTCAGCTTAGGTCCATGTAACTAAAAAAATAAATAAATAAATAAATGCGTGAAGTTTCTTCCACACCTTAGACATCTCCTTGTAACATCCCTCAAAATAACTCTGATTCCTTTCCTAAAAATTGTTTTCTTTTTCTTTCTCTTTTTTTTTTTTTTTTTTTTAAGAAAGAGTCTCATTCTGTTGCCCTGGGTAGAGTGCCTTGGCATCATCACAGCTCACAGCAACCTTAAACTCTTGGACTCCAGAGATCTCTTGCCTCAGTTTTTCTATTTTTAAAAGAGATGGGGTCTCACACTAGCACAGGCTGGCCTTGAACTTCTGAGTGCAACAATCCACCCTCCTTGGCATCTCAGAGTGCTAGGGTTTCAGGTGTGAGCCACTAGGGCCCAGACCTAAAAATTGCTTTCTAAATGAAAAGATAACAGCTGGGTGTGGTGGCTCACACCTCTAATCCCAGCATTCTGGGAGGATCCCTTGAGCTCAGGAGTTCGAGACAAGTTTCAGCAAGAGTGAGATACTGTCTCTACTAAAAATAGGAAAATTGGCTAGGCACCCTTAGCACATGGTTACAGAGCTGGCCACATACACCATGGGTGGTGGGTTCGAAATTGCCCCAGGCCAGGTAAACCATGACTACTGCAACAAGAAAATAATAGCCAGGCATTGTGGCGGGCACCTGTAGTCTCAGCTACCTGGGAGGCTGAGGCAGGGGAATCTCCGGAGCCCAAGAGTTTGAGGTTGCTGTGAGATATGGTGCCATGGCACTCTACCAAGGACAATGAAGTAAGACTCTATCTCCAAAGGAAAAAAAGAGAGAGAGAGATGTTGCCTCAGCCAGTCACTCCTCCATCCAGGGCAGCCTGAGGCTGATGATTAACTATCAAGTGATATAAAAAAACAACATTTGGACTGGACAATGTGACTCACGCCTATAATCCCAACACTCTGAGAGGACCCCTTGAGTTCAGGAGTTCAAGACCAGACTCAGAAAAACAAGATCCCAACTTTTCTGAAAATAGAAAAATTAGCCTGGTTGGTCATGGGTGTCTATAGCTCTTGTTATTTGGGAGGTTGAGTCAGAAGGATTGTTTGAGCCCAGGCATTTGAGGTTGCTACGAGCTATAATGACAACACAGTACTCTACCCAGGGTGACAGAGTGAGGTGCTGTCCCAAAAAAAAAAAGAAAAGGAAAAGATCCAACATTCACCACTGGGGCAACTTATCCCAGCTGCAGAATCTTGGCACGTGTGGCTAAGTCCTTCCCTGGAAATCTGCTGCAGCTCGGCTTCTGCCCAGTCCTTTCTTCTCTCTTACGCAGGGCTTAGTCCTAAAATTATTCCCTAACGGCTCGGCGCCTGCGGCTCAATGGGCTAAGGCGCCAGCCACGTACACCTGAGCTGGCAGGTTCGAATCCAGCCCAGGCCCACCAAACAACAATGACGGCTGCAACCAAAAAAAAAAAGTGGCCGGGCATTGTGGCAGGCGCCTGTAGTCCCAGCTACTTGGGAGGCTGAGGCAGGAGACTTGGCTGAGGCAAGGAAAGTTGAAGGAATTGGAGGTTGCTGTGAGCTGTGATGCCACAGCACTCTATCCACGGTGACAGCTTGAGGCTCTGTCTCAAAAAAAAAAAATTATTCCCTAACACCACCCTGCTTACAACTTCCAGCTCACAGTCTCCTTCCCAAGGGACTGAACCCACAACATACATTAAGATGCTTTTGGTAAGACAAATGATGTTCACAGAGGTAAAATGACGGCTCTTGGCTGTTTCTACCTAGAGAAGGTTCTCCTCAAACTTCAGTACTGTTGATATTACGGGTGGGTAATTATTTGCTTTGGGGGACTGCCCTGCATGTTGTAAAAAGTAAAATAGCATCCCTGGCTTAGCAAAGGCACGAGTGGATGCACAGACCACATCACAAACACGTGCCTCCTGCGTGTGAAAACTGCCCACTGAGTCAGGGCACCACAGCTCGGGCCTGTAATTCCAAGTGGTGCAGAGGGAATAAGGTTGGGGTAGGGCCAGTGGGCCTGAGAGGGGAGGAAGATAGATGTCCACCACCACCTGTGCCATTGTCTCTGCCCCGTTCCTGGTGTCCCAGCCACCGCTACCCCTGGCGTAGGGGTGACGCCAACTCCCTTCTCTGCTTGCTGTTCTCTTATGGCTTGAGTCAGTTTTATGGAGTGGATCTCAGTGGGTGGGGAATTTTGATTTTTTTTTTTTTTTGAAACAGAGTCTCACTCTGTGCCCTGGGAGAGTCCTATGTCATTACCACAGCTCACAGCAACCTCAAACTCCTGGGCTCAAGCAATCATCCTGCCTCAGCCTCCCGAATGGGACTACAGGTGCCTGCTGCAGTGACCAACTGGTTTTTCTATTTTTAGTAGAGACGGGGTCTCACTCTTGCCCAGGCTGGTCTCAAACTACTGAGCTCAAGGGGTCCTCCTGCCTCAGCCTCCCAAGTAGCTGGGACTACTGGCACCTGCCACAATGCCCAGCTAGTTTTTCTATTTTTAGTAGAGACAGGGTCTCACTCTTACCCAGGCTGGTCTCAAGCTCCTGAGCTCTAGGGATCCCCTGCCTCGGCCTCCCAGAGTGCTGGGATTATAGGAGTGAGCTACCATGCCCAACCCAATACTATTGCTTTTCATGGCTGCTATACCAATTTACACACACACCAGAAGCGTACAAGGTCAGCTTTTGCTCTACCTACATGTTATCTTTTGGGATTTTTTGTGACTAGCCATCCTGACAGGTGTGGAGTGATATCTTACCATTTGCGTTTCCATTCACATTATTTTTAAAACAAGTTTGTAAAGGAGGTGCTATTGTAAGTGTGTATGTGCCAGAAAAGGATTACATAAAAAGTAATGGCTACAGGTGGGCCTGTGGCTCAAGGAGTAGGGTGTCAGCCCCACATACCGGAAGTGGCGAGTTCAAACTTGGCCCTGGCCAAAAAAAAAAATAATAATGGCTGCTTCTTAGCAGTACCTTTAACCATTGCTTTTTTTGCTTTGTTTTAGATCTAAGACTTTATAATATCTTTCATTTATTTTCTGTTAACCAATTTAAATTTTACATGCTTACAAATGCAACTTTGCATCATAAGGCTTAGCATTAGCACATGTGGGAATAGAAGCAGAAAGAATATCTGGAGTACAGATAGTTTTTAATTTTATATGATGATTTCTTCCCATGAAGAATTTATAACTTTTCTATCTGTAATCAAGCTCCCTGCCATCAGAGCACGTTCTCATCAGCACTGCCTGCCCCTAGCAGGACATTCATGCCAGACCAATGTGTGCAGAAACTTCCTAATCCATTTTAGGTGTGTAATTTGTTCCTCCACTAAATCCAAGCAAAAACTCACTGGATGTCCCCAGAGACTTTTCTTACACAGGAGGGCAAGGAAAGTTGAACCAGGAACTCACTGAGTAGAAAGCAGAGATATCTAATTAGGGAATATGAATCTAGGACACGTAGTGATAAAAGTCAACGACCACCAGCTCACATAGTGCTTATTAAAATAGAAAAGCTATTGCCCTAGAAAAGCTACTGCCATCCACATTCATAGACTTTACACCTCTTCTTTCCCCAGATCAAAGGGCATGAACCATTCACCGACCACGCAATCGTTCATTTATTCACATTACAACAGTGTTGTTGCGGGCGCCTGTAGTCCCAGCTACTTGGGAGGCTGAGGCAGGAGGATCACTTGAGCCCACGAGTTTGAGGTTGCTGTGAGCTGTGATGATGCCAGGGGACCCTAATGAGGGTGCTGAAGTGAGACTCTGTCTCAAAAAGAGAGAGAGAGAGAGAAAATACTAACAGAAGCCACTGATCCTGTTTGGTTTTGTTATAGTTTATTTCCAATCCAGTCTCCGTAGAGACCGCCAAACATGGTCATCGCTGACTCTATTGCAGTCATCACAGCAGGATATTGGGAAAAGTTTTCAATTAACAATAATCACACCGCAGATAAACCTCATTGGCTACAATACTGCCACTGTGCAAAGCTTAAAGCCACTGATCTTGTTTTCAAAAGTTGGTGGGCAGTATGTGTATAAAATAATATCTAGGGCATTCGTTCTTTGTTTGGGGGGAGAAAAAAGAATAATTTATGGAATTGGCTACTTTAGCTCCAACCATAATCACAGTGATTAAGTATAGGTATTGTATCATTTCTTTCACATTTGTTCATTATGTCATAATTACAGGCTGGAGAGGCATCAGACACTGTGTGAGGATGGTACCTCTAGACACAGTGTCTGTATCCAAAAGCCAGGTGAAGGAGCTCAGGAGTGTGCCTCAGAGCTAGAAAAGGCGAGAAAAAGCACTATTCCAGTTTTCACAATGGGCAATAATTTCAAGGGAAAATGTAAAATACTAATTCAAATGTTAATTCGTGACCCCCAGAAGACAAAGCACGCACACATTTAGATGCCACCTGCTGCTAGGGTCTGCATTTCTTTTTTTTTTTTTTATTGAATCATAGTTGTGTACATTAGTTCAACCATGGGGTACAGTGTGGGGGCTTCACATGCAATCTGAGATATTTTATCAACCTGATTGACATACCATTCATGATATTTTCTCGTTTACTATA
>CAUYON010193241.1:0-36560 GCA_963573935.1 Arctocebus calabarensis | reverse complement strand
CCAGCCCAGGCCTGGCAAACAACAACGACGGCTGCAACCAAAAAATGGCTGGGGGTTGTGGAGGGCGCCTGTAGTCCCAGCTACTTGGGAGGCAGAGGCAGGAGACTCGCTTGAGCCCAGGAATTGGAGATTGCTGTGAGCAGTGAGGCCATGGCACTCTATCCAGGGTGATAGCTTGAGGCTCTGTCTCAAAAAAAAAAAGATTTAAACTTAAGACATGAGACTATTAAAAAATACTGGAAGAAAGTGCAGGGAAAACTCTTGAAGGAATTGGTCTGGGCTAATATTTAATGAGGAGGACACCATGGCAATTGAAGCAGCATCAAAAGATTTACTTTCCTATTGAGACTGTTTCTCTCTCTCTCCCTTCTGCTAAGGTGAATAGCTCTCAAGCACCTAAGGGTAATTGTTCCCAAGCAAGATAGCACAGCAGTCCAAGCCAGGGCTGGAGACTTGGCCTGTTCCAGGCCCCACACACTTTCATTACAAAAATCCTGTGAAACCACATTCACTAGCAAATGCATCCAGGCACCAAATGCATAGCACCATCTTTCACATTGGGTGGAGTCTCCAGACTTTCAAAGAAGTATGAGCCCCCATCAATATCATTTCCTTATTATTTCAGTTTTTAATTTCAGATTTCAGAATGACTCACACCATCATATTCATGCGGGCATTTCACAGCAACATTTTTGGCTATACCAGGTTCTAACTTCTAATCACATGCCTATTTTGCTTCCCTAATAGAATTTGTCCCCTGGCCTCCCTCCCTCCTGGCCCATGGTGGGTGATTCTCTTTCCATGAACACAGCTCTCACTGCTATGTCATGGATATAATGGCATCTTATGGGCCTGTAAAATGACAGAACTCACATGGAAAAAAAAAAGTCTCAATGTGAGGGAATATGTCCTCCAACTTGAAAGAATGTCTACTGTAATTCTGCAAAGTTACATGGACAATAAACAAATAAAATTGAATTTGTTTGGTTAAAGAAGTTGTTCGTGAAAGTCTTCCTTCTCTCTTGATTTCTACTCATTGTCATATGAAATAATTTAATGCAACTTAAGATAAATTATGAACAGCTAAATCCAGTCATTGAAAGAAAATGTTTTAAGTTACACATTTAATAATAACCACATACAAATATTCCATCCACCTCCCCACCAAACCCTTCTGACCCACACTCATGACAATATCCCCACACTGCAAATCGGAGAAAGACTGGAGCTATTTATATAACCGAGCTCCCTAGGAACAGCATTTGAGAGAAAAATGTTTGCAAAAGCCAGCCTTTATTTGAAATAGTTTTTTTTAATATTTCACAAACTTTTTAAAGACTTGAAAGATGTATTTTGTCACAGATGCTAAAATTCTAAGATGTTTTTCACTCAGCAGGTTGATGATTTTTTAATAGCAGCCAGGATTTTTATCCACACCCTCAGCCCTGCAGATGTGTGACTCTGTCAGCTCCGATGTCTAGAATGTTCTGTGTGAAGCATTTTATGTGGATTGTCTTCTCACACGGCACTGGGATGTGAGGGAAATATTAATACTGCTCCTCTTGACAGATGGGCAAACTAAAGCTTGGGGATGTTAGGTAACTTGCTTGAGGCACATAGCTACCCAGAACTACAAAACCAGTGCTGGATCTCAGTTTGTCCTGATCTCAAAACTCACAATCACAGTAACTACATTAAAAGATTTTTTTTAGAGAGCCACTTGGAAATATTTATGAATAGTCCAAAGAAAGGTTCTAATCCAGTGGTTCTCAACCTTCCTAATGCTGTAACCCTTTAATACAGCTCCTCATGTTGTGGTGACCCCCAATCATAAAATTATTTTTGTTGCTACTTCATAACTGTAATTTTGCTACTATTATGCATCGTAATGTAAATATCTGAAATGTAGGAAACCCCCAAAGGGGTTGAGAACCGCTATAAATCCTTTGATCAAAATTTTACACCTAAGGAAATGGCAATTCATGGGGACAAAGACTTCACATATAAAGATTTTCATCTCAATGCTATTTAAAAATAAAATTTTAAAGGAAAACAAGGAAATGAGCTAAATTTGCCTGCAATAGAGGCCTACTTAAATAACTTTAGAGGATGTCTACGGTGAAATGCTCTACAGCCACTGCAGTGATGTTTGGAAATATATTTTAAAATATGAGGAAATACTCAGAAGGGATTAACTGAAAAAAAAGTAGGGTAGCCTGTGTTTCAATATTACACATTGAAATCACACACTGAAAACAGATATGCCCCAACATTCACAATGGCCAACTCTGAGCAGTGGAATTATGGCTCTCTTCCATTTTCTTAATCTGTATTTTCTACAGTGAAAAGAAAACAGCACAGTTTATTTTAAAAACAATAAAGAGAATGATACAAAAGATAGTAATATTTAAATCAGAATTTAGGAAGTCTGGTGGGATAATGAGGAATAAAGAATGGGAGGAATTTCAAGCTTCCATTTATAGGTCTTAGATAATAAACATCTCCCCTAATCGAATGCCTGATAAAGGCTTTGATCTGACTCTCTCTGTGTTTCCCTCACACTTTCACTTCATTGGTATACTGATGCTTTGGGTAGAATAGATAAAGGGATGATTATGCACTCTCCCACTGGTTACAAATGAATTTATGAAGAGAAAAATAAAAACATCTTCAAACGCACTTCAAATTTCAGGGAGGGGTAAAACTATTATTATTCAAGTGTTCAATTCATGTTTAGCACACTTAAGTCAATGTGAGGAAAATCTAATTTATGACACAGTAGAGTTGAATTTTTATAAATTTATGGACAATTGTTGTCCTTCCCTGGACAACAGCATGCACCAATAGTGTACACTTATATTCATTTTATTGAATGAGTAACAGAATTTTATCACTTTGAGTAGTTACTGAGATTTATGGCTTTGGTATCTCTGCTTTCATGACATGATTCTATCATCATTATGTTCTGTTTGAGGGTGAGTTGGTCAGGAAACACAGCCGCCCATGGCTCCAGTGGGAAAACACAGGCTGTCTTTCCCTGAACTTTTCCAAGAAAGCTTGGGCCAAGACGTAGAGAGTTCCTGTCTAACTCTTTGGATTTCTGCTATTAATATGGTTAACAAAATAACAAAGGGATCAGGCCCTTGCAATTCCTTTAAAGTGTACTTTCCATCCCAGAAGCTTTCAATTAATGCACCTAGAAATGGGTTTCGGATTTATCCACCCATTCCTGGCATCTTTCCTGGCAGCCAAGAGGTGCAGGCAGGACTTCTGTTCTGTGTGGCTCACATAGCTGCTCTAGGAGGCAAGAGGACACCAGGAGTCACCTACTGTAGGAGCTGGCACCACCCTGAGCAGCTCCCGCTGCCCCCTTCCTCTGATCCCTTTATATGTGAATATAGTTTCAATGACTTCTCTGAGGCACGTGGCAACACTTTTCCTCATAGCTCCCTACACACCAGTGGGATCACCTGTGCTCCCTTCTCCCCCTGAAATCCAACTGAGCACAATTCGTCTGCTGGGAAGCCTGCAGCACCCCTGCTGTCCATCAAATAAGCTACCATCACTTCCTCCCTCTAAGCTTTAAATGAGAAACCATTAGCTACACATGGTTATTTATATTGGAATTTAAGTTAATTACAATTAGTCAAAATCACAAGTTTAGTTCTTCATTCGCACTAGCCACATGTCAAATGTTCAACGACTGCACATAGCTACTGGCTACCATATTGGATAGTGTTGCCTGGGAACATTCCCATCGCTGTGGAAAGTTCTATTTAATGGTGCTGCCAAGAGCTTAGCTCCATCAACTTTAGGAAAACCATCTTTGTCCTTCCAGAGGGATTTATAGGTATAGTGAGTTTAGTATCAAGTTCATTCCTGCCTTGTGAGTGGGCACCTACAAAGAAAGTTCAAACTTTAAATTCAAGGTTCCTAGCAATCTAGGTTTCAGCCTACTTTTCTAACTTCATCTCTTTATTCCCCATTAATTATTTACCAAATCACAGAATATCTCACCAACCCTCAGGCTTCCTTCATCTTACTATTCTGGTCTTTAATGTGCTTGTCTCTTAAACCAGAAAAATCTGACGCTTATCCTTTAAACTTCAGTTCATATTCCTCAGTGGAGCTTGGGACTGGCCTGAAAAACAGTAGCCACTACCCATTTAGTCCCATGTCCTCATTGTTACACAGAGACTTTGAACCATAATCACCTCTCTCGGTGTTGGGGGCAAGGACTGTGTTGGGCTCATTCAGCCCCAACCCCAGAGCCTTGAACAAGAATAGGTCAGAGTGGTCTAATAACCCTCCCCCAGCTTCCACAGGCTTGCACAGTAGGACACTGACATCTGACAGACATAAATTCCATCCTTGCCCCCACTCCTTGGCCACTGCTTCCTGTGGCCATAGCAGCCTCTGAACTAAGCTGCTTCAGCACGAACCTTTCTGCTGTCATTTTCATTTTGCACTTTTTGTACTCTTGTCTCCCAGGGATTTTTTTTTTTTTTTTAGTTTAGTGACTAGTGGAAAAAAGGATTTGATGAGAAAATTCTGCTCTAGTGACTCATTTGCAATAAGGCACATTTTTGATATTGTAAGAACAACCTATAGCTCTTCATGTTATTAAAAAGGCAAGCCTCCAATACTGCTAAAATCAAAACATCAAACATGCCTGTGCTTCCTAGCAACAGCATATCCGAGTGATTTTCCCTCTGCTTTCTCTGGCACAGGGGCCACCCCTGTCAGACAAGTGCCTCTGCTTCCCAGGCTCAGGCTCAAAGGACAAATGTATTAACTGCTGGGAACTCTCCATGCTGCTTCTGGACAACAGAAGGGCAAGCCATGAGTGGCAGCGTTCAGTGCCATCTGGGAGCCAGATATCTAGTTCCCCCCTGCCACAAGAAAGGATCTCTAGCTAGACTGTTTGTCAGTCCGCAGGGTGGCTTTCCTGAGAGCAATGGCAGAGTCAGGGCAGAGCTCAGCAGGATGATGAAGATAAGTGGAAAAACACATTGTGGCCATATGGCTCTCCACGTGTCTGAGAGGCCTGCAGAAGGACCGTAGGCTTGGTGGTGCTTGGGCATTGATGGGAAAGAGAGGGAGATCTGCCATGAGACTGTTAAAAAAATTCCTCTTACATGTTACCCTTAATGTTCTGCCCTGCTCTCTCTAACCTGAGTTGCATGAAACAACTAGAGGCTGTAACCAAGATAAGAAGGCATACATAGTATCCATGTCATGTTATGCCCCTCAAAAAAAATTCATCCAGATTTTATGCACCTCTCAATACCAGCTAAGCACCCTCACACACTCACTCTTATCCATTCACTGAGCAAGTACTAAAAACACCACTTTACCAGGAAAAACAGGGCCAAGAGCATCAATCGTGGGAGCCATGAGGCAGTTTTATTGAACTGTTAATGAAAGGGCAAGGGCAAGCTTCTGGGCCAGCCAGCAGGGTGTTTCTGCAGTCTTTGTGGGCCAGCCATGGCTTGGCACCGCTGTGGCGATTGTCCACTCTGGTTTAAATTTTGGTGAGAATATCCCAGGTTCTGTGGCTGCTTGGGGTTGCCAAGACAACACAACAAGTCTGGACATTAGCTTATCCATTTCATGAATCTGATCTGGGGAGAAAGGGCAGGACAATTCTGGGAGTGGGAGCCCAGCCTGTTTCTCTGGTTGTAGATACAAAACTTAACTCCAGCACAGACTCACGAGTTCTCCCCTCCTCCCCTACCCAAGTCAGACCTTCAGTCCGCTCCTAACTGAAATGAAGGAATTCATGGAGCTCTGTTTTTCTGGAGGAAGGCACAGAGACTAACAGAGATAGACCCTTCCTAAGAAGTTGGGATTGTGCAGATACTAGAAATCAAAGACTAAATTATACAAGGGCTACTATGGGCGAGCAGCCAGTGTGATGGGATACTGAGGGCTAATTCCATGGGCATAGTAGGGGTGGTCAGAGGCTTTCTAGCAGAACACAGAAGCTGAGGTTTGAAGGAGCTATGAAATTTTGCCAGATTAGAGCACAAGGAAAAAGAAACATTGGGCACAGTGAGCAACATGAATAAAGACACAGAGTTACCAAATCACTAGATCTTAGATTTGATAGTCATGTGGTTAGCCTCTTAATATCAAAAAATAAACCAAAGCAAAAGGTCCTAACAGACAGTCACACAGCCCCTTCCTGAAGACCCTGTAGGAGAGGGGGTTAGTTTTCTCGCAGAGAAGAATAGCAGGTCTGCTGTTTATGACATTTATTTTTTCTTCCAAGGACCCAAATCCTCATAATTTCTGATCTGAACTCCGAGGCCTGACATCTGGATCACGCAGACTCGGTCAGGGTACTCCTGCCCAACACAACTCTTTCCTGCCCTTCTGGAGTCCCACTTCCCAGGCTTGCATTTTCAACTTTCTTCCCTCCCTGTCTTCCTTGACAAGAATGAAAATTCAACACCCAGATTAACTGGAACAAAACCAACAGAACCGTTTCGTGAATTATTCACAGCGAACCCCTTCTCTGATTGTTTGCCCTCTGTTCCTATCTTATACACATGGCCCATTTTCACAGAGTTGCAACATTTTTATCTAATTTAGACTCTCTCCGGAAACTGAAAAAATATTGATTTTTAAATCCTCATAACATTCCCCAGGAGGTGAATGGCATTACCCACACAGCAGAACACGGTTCCAGAAATGGTCATTAGCCTCTGACCCTCTTCTAAAGCTATGGATTATTTTCGTGGAAGAATGCAGGCATCTGCAGACGCAGAGCCCTCCTTTAAAAGAATAGAAATTCTTATAACTTTCCATGGATGCCAGTTTTAAAACAAGTCCCACGTACCTGCTTTTAGTACAATTATGTTTTTAGCAATGACCAAAACAACCATCATGTGTGTCTGGAATGTGAAATATTTTCTCCCGTGATAAGGCCATGTAACAGACCATATGTGAAAAGCCTGATTCTCATGCCTATAGTTGTCTTGTACCTTAGCACTGGGGGCCATTCTGCTGTTTCCTCCATACCCAGGGGCTACACAGGATTAAGGGGCTCAAAAGCCAGAAACTATACAGGTAAAACCAGTACAGAAACTCCTCTTGGACAGATGAGCTATCTTTGCTTGGCTAAGAAACATTGGCTCCATGGAGGGAAAACTGACCATGATTAATAGACATCTGCTGAGTTGTCACTCTTCTAAAGGTAAATTCTCATTACTACAGTTTGGGCAAATCTTGTTGGAAGACTGTCTCAGGAGCCAGCCAGGGAGAGGGAAGGCTGGTCACGAGCTCCCTCTAGTGGCCTAGAGTTAGAGCACATAGTAACAGTAATTTTTATTACAGCATTAGCTTCTAAATCAGGGATAACTCACTTTTTTGGAGGCTGGCTGATAAAAGAGAACATAAAAATGGCCGGCTGGCAGAAAATCGATCACTTTTCTCTTAAACTCAGCCTCAATTCATCACTGTCGGGATCACTGTGAAACAATTGTAAGGCTGGTGGACTAAACCGCTGTGTAATCCCAAGAACCTGTCCCTGGTGCCTGCCAAGAAGGGTGAGGCTTCCGTGGAGGGCAGCACTAGGTGGAACACCACCGAGGGGAAGCTGGAGCTCCTTCCCCCGTGTCTGTAACATCTCGGTTTACCTACACATTGCACCTAATCTCTTTGTTTTAAAAAGAACTTCAAGTATAAGAGAATCAGAACCTTTTACCTGAGCAAGAGAGAAACATTGTCTACTCTGAGAGAAAGAGCCAAATTGCTTGTCCTACTCCCACATTCTCATTCAACGCAGAACACTTCTGGTCACCAAAATGCGTCAGGACCTTGGCGAGCCAAATCCAGTTCTCCAGTGGACACCAGCAGGCCAGCCTATGATTTAGCTCAGTTCGGACCCTGTCGACTGGAGTCAGAGGCAGATCCCACAGGCAAGCGTCTCAGTCCCACGAGAACTGTCCCCTATTTCAGATGGGGTATCCAGCTTGTGGCTTGTCCTTCTGACCAACCAGCTACAAATCAGGGCTCCCACAACCCCCTTCTTGCGTTCGATTAATTTGCTGGAGTGGCTCACAGGACTCAGGAAAACCCTGTGTTTATGTTTATTATAAAGGGTATTACAAAGGATATGGATGGACAGCCGTAAGAAGAGGTGCATGGGTCAAGGGATGGGGCGGAGGTAGGGTTTCCACCTCCCAGGAGCCTCTACGTGTTGAAGCACTGGAAACCTGATCTTCTGGGGGTTTGGGAAGCTCTGTGACATGGGCATGGACAGTCATTGGCCATTGGTGATCAGCTTGACTTTCAGCCTCTGAGCCTTGTGCCTTTTGTTCCTACCATTCAGAACATTAGTTACAAAAGTCTTATTAGGAGCTCTGCATCAGGAACTGGGGCCAAAGACCAAATCACAGCACAAAGGTTTTCCCAGGTGCCCTTATCTACAAGGGTTTTAGGAGCTATGTGTGGGATCATAGGAGCACAGGTGTGGGATCCCTCGCTCTGTGTAAAGAACGGGCAGCAGAGACCAATATGCATATTCCCCATCTCCTAGGTCTGCAGTGGTGTCACAGTTGAGTACTGATATGTTGTGAATCTACAGCTGTGTTTTGGGGTAAGTCTGCTTCCTAGTTTGTAAAATGGAGAGGTCCCTACAATAGTAGTATTATAGGATTGTCAAAATATGGACTTGCCCAGGGCTCAGCAGGTGGTATTCACATTTAGAAAGACTCTCCAGAAATGAAAGGGGCTCTTCAACTAGAAATTCTCAGCATATCTTCTCTGGTAAATCCACTTCATCATATTTCTACCCCAATCTCCATACACCCTGGCTCTGAAATTGTTCCATTCCACTCCACAGACAGTGTTGAGTGTCTGCTGTGTGCAACCTACACATCCGGGCTCTGTGGGGAATGTGGAAATAAAGAAGCTACCGCCTTCTATCCTGGGGCCTTCAGGGTGTGGTGGGGAGAGGAGGCGTGAGCAGGCTATGCAACAGGCAAGGAGTCCTGAGTGCAACATTTAAGGGGACATTGGCTCTTTGGCTCCAGTCACATATAAGGCTGCCCTTAAAAGCAAGTGCCTCCTTAAATTTTGCTCACAGGGCACCCTGCTCATCTCTGGGCCCTAAAGAGAGGAACACATGCCTCACAGTTGTCCCATGCCCAGAGCACAGGCTACTGGAAGAGGCAGCAAGAGGTCCCCACACCTGGTTAAACCCCAGCCGTGCACAATCTTGAGCACACCATTTTTGCTTTCTACACCCTTCTTTGCTTGTCTGATCTCCCTCCATTAGGAGTCTCATGAAAAATAAATGAAAATCTATACTGTAACCCACAGCAATCCCTAAAGAGAAGACTGACATTCATCCACACGTGGAACTGGGAATGAAGGCTGGAGGACTCAAGCAAGGCAAAAGTGCAGCCCTGGGCGGAAGTTCCGAGGGTGAAAGATGGGCAGGACCAGGGCTTCGTTTTCTTTTTCCTGTCCTTCTAGGGTGCCGTCTCCCTGGGCGCCACTCTCTCGAGGTGCCTCTGCGACGTCTTGCCGTTTGCAGCACCGCGATGCCAGCACGGGCCTGTCTGCCGGAGAGGGCAGTAATTGGGATGTGGAGTCACGAGTGGCAGTGAGGAAAATTCATGAAAGTGGAGGCATCCCGCATCTGGAGGCCACAGCCCAGCCACACGCAGCAGCCACCACCAGCCCGCTGCTTCAAAGGGGCCGAACCTTCCCTAGGCCTTTTTCCCATTAGGCGGTGGACGGCTGCCAAGTCCCACAAACCGGCAAAGGCACAAATCCTCCGCTACATCATTAATGAAAGGGCGCGGACGCGGAGCAGCGGCGAACCTTTTCAGATGCTGGGGGCCTTTCCTCAAGCATCTGCCGGGCCTTTTGGCTCCATAACAAACCAGCGTTCACATCCAATAGCTGCACAAGGAAGGGCTGTTCACACCCAAGGCTCTCAGAGGCTCCCTCAGCCCCCGGACCCAAACGGACAGCTCCCGTCCGGAGAGACCACCCCCACCCACGAGCGGGGGCTGGCACGCTGCCATCCTCAGATCCCAGAAAAGGGATGCGATGGCCAGACGTTCCCCAAAGCCAAATCTTAAACACCACGGGCCAACTGCCTCCCTGCCAGGCTCCCGGCCCTCAGACAGGAGTAGAGCTCCCTCAGATCTGCCCCAGAGAGAGGGATGTGAGGCCTGCTTCCTACAAGCATCTGGGAAGGATATAGCCTAAAAGGCCCCAGAACACTCACCTGAAGATGTGGAACGGTATTTTTCTTACTGTCACACTATTAATAAGTGGCAAAGGCAGTATTCAAAGCTGGTCCTTGCTTTCGACGGCACATGCCGTTCATCTGGAACGTTCTTCCTCCCCTTCCCCTAACGCAAATCTCCTTCAATATGCAGCTCAGTAGCGTTCTCGGGAAGGCTTCTGAGATCCCCAAACTCGATGAGGTGGCTCAGCGCCGTCCTGCTGGCCTCATGGGATTCCTCCCTCCGTCTGCTCCTCTGCACTCCCTTCTCCCCAGCCCCACTGCAGGGCCTGATCTAGAGAAAATGCTCCAAACTTGTTTTCTGAATGCGTGAGCTATAGCTGACCACATAGTGAGTCCAGATAAAGTGACTGCTAAGATGACAGCGAGATTCAGAGGGCTAAATGTCCTGAGAGAGTTCCAAGGAGCGGGCATCCCCTGGATTTAACTGTACCCAAGAGACCTTGGGGAAATAGTCCTGAAACTGGATTAGACAGCTAGCAGGTCAGTGGTAGCCTTAGCATAGAAAGAGCTCCCTGGGAATGGTGGGGACAAAAATCACCCTCGAGTGCACTGGAGGTGGGAGATCTGTGGGACACTGGGTAAAGTTCAAGGTTCTCAGTGGAGAGATAATGGGAAGGGAAACCTGGAGAAAGAGAGAGGATTGGGGGGGGGAGAGTTCCACATAAGGTGCTGAAGCTGCAGAGATGGAGCGATTAGGAAATAAGATGGGATGAGGTCAAAAACACGAGGTAAGACTGCCCTTTGACTCACTTACAGTTGCTAGTAGCCACATTCCAGAAAAAGGAAAAAGAAAAATGTCAAAGTCTTTATGCTTACACAAGACACAGCAGGGGGACAGGTCATCAAGGCTAACTTCTACATCAGCAGTTGTAGGAAGAAAAACCAAGGTTGCAATGCAGATAATGTGGCAAAGAAGGGGACAAAATTGAATGCAATTTGCTAATGGTGTTTCCAGGTGAGGAAGGACACCCATCAAGGGGTAAGATTAAAACCTTTGGAGAATGAGAATCCTTTCTCTCTCTCTCAGTCCACACCCTTGGGGACAGATGGCAACTGAAGATGCTGGAGCTTCAGGGAGAAACTTAGTGTTAGAGAAATTTTCCCTTAGCTCCAACGGAGAAAACGGTAAATATGGCAGGTTTCTAGACTTTCATTTTGAGATCTAAGAATAGTGAAGGTACATTTTTCCCCAAAGCAAACAACTTGAAATTTAGAAGCCATTTCTTCAACAGGGAGTGGGATTCATAGATGTTTTCTTCCTAAATCATTTAATGCTCCCATTGTATAGTAAAGGTCTTAATAGCAATGATTTTGGCAATCCACAGTGGTTTAGGACAGTGAGGGCTCAGAAACTCCACAATAGGCTGGGTAACTCAATAAACAGTTACAGAATTATAGACTCACAGGGTCTTAAAAGCCCTTGGGAAATATCTACTCCCTGCAGGAATTCCTTTTATAATACTCGTGACAGATGGCTGCACATCTACACCGTGTCTGTGATGGGTTCTCAGTAGCTTTTTAGGAATCCCGTTCCTGTGATAGACAATTACAGCTTCTATCTCTCAGGAAGTTTTCTTATGTATTAAATGGAAATGTGTTCTGTAACCTCCACTCATTTATTCAGACTCTGCCTTCTGTTACATTGTTACAGGAATTATTCTATTCTATTTCAGCTTCCGTGTGACATCCTCTTCAAACACATTGCATAACATAAAAATGTTCCACTTAGAAGTTAAACTTTTGAGGGACTTCCAGAAATGTTCCTATTACGTCATTTTTCACTTCTTGTACATTTATTACCTTTACATGTAGAAGCTAATGGCTGCTCCGCCTGACTATAAAACTTCTTCCCCTTTTATTTATTCTTTCAACAAACCTCTACTGAGCAAGGCATCATGCTTCCTTTCAAGGAAGGAGTAAAGATGTTTAAGATGGAATTTCCTACTCCAAACTACACAATGTGCTAAAATAAGTTGTAATGAAGAAGGAAACTGCTGAGTGCTATAAAAAACAGCACGGTATTACCTAAAGAGTTCAAGGAAATAGCAAGATTGCTCTGGCACGGAGGATAGGAAATGAAAAGAAATTAGGGGAGATTTCAAGGAGGAGGCTTCATATGAGTTACACAAAAAAGGACAAAAGAAGTTTTATCGAGGCAAGGAGGAAGGATTTATCGAGGCAAGGAGGAAGGGATTTTCAGAAAACTCATGCTTTAGACACACTTTTGTTTGAAATGACCACCTGGAGCTCCACGAGTGTCAAGAAGGGAACAGATGTCATGGGCGAGAGAGGTCGACTGTACTCATATAACAGATTTGCTGGGTGCCAAATGGGAACCTTAATTTGGGACAACAGAGGACTCATTGATAGTTCAAGAAACACTTGATAGAATGCAAAATACACCTCAGGAAAGTGAGCTGGTGGTCATGTTAGATGGGCTGGAAGATACAGAGATGAGGGCTTACATGGAATCAAGCAGTCACTTTGGAAGACCCAACTGAGGTTCTGAGAGGAGAAAGAGACAGCAGGGGAGACTGAAGCTCAGGGCTTAAAATCTGCTGAGAAACATTGTGCAGAAGCAAGAGCTGATAGGGGAAGGACGAGAGGAGAAATGGTGAGTTCATATTTAAACATCCTGAGTTTCTGGTGTAGCACCCAGGTAGTGCTGTGGAGGTAAAAGTTTAGCAGCTGGCTCTGGTTGGGTTCAGAGGAGGAGAGAGAATCCCTGACGTATATAAAGCACATGCTGACATCCATGGTGTAAATATTTATTCACAGCGTGTCTGTTTTCAAGGTATGGTTCCAACATGACATCAGTGACTGCTATATCCATACATGGAAGAGATTCTAACAATTGGCTTAGAGAGTCAATTCAAGCCAACTCCAGGGCACCAATGCACCTGGGTAAAAGCATTTAGCAGAGACTGGGAGGGGAAGCTAGGCCAAGAATGTTTCTTATTGTCCAGTAGACACAATGTGACTCTCGCAAGGCAAACGTAGCACAAGGACTACTGACATACTTCAGCATCCCTACAGACAGTGTCCATTTCTGGCAAAAAAGCCAAAGCCACAAACAGGTTTTCTCATTCTGTTACAAAAATTAATACACAAACCACAGAAACAAGTACTAACAGCTGCCAATGAGTTTATGGTAGTTTTACTTTTCCATAATGTCCTAGGATGATTCCTCCTTTAAGATTTATTACTGTTCTCCTACCATGAAATGGCAACTAAGTGTTCAGCTAAATCAATTTAAAGCTTGCTTTGTTTCACTGCCACCTTCACAAGTACCTCTGGGCTGTCTACTGTTTTATAATGCCTCATAATAATGCTGCTTAGTCAATCATAGGATGCAATTTGGCTTTTGTTTTTTTCCAAAGAAACTCTGAGCTAGTTTTTATCCCTATCAAGGTATAAAACATTTCTAGCATCATGTCTATATAATGTTGGGGCAGGTAATGATGCCATGAGGTTGGTAAGGGGCACTACGTGGAACAAGAAATTTAAAAGGCAAGAAAAGTGAAAACCATGTAAAGATAATGGTTGAAAGTGTGGGGACCAGTCAGGAAGAAAGAGGAAAAATTGAAATAGTTGAAAAGGATTTTACTCAGGTGCAATAGTGGAAGGCTATAATTTCTCACCTATGTATTTCCAGCTGTAGCACAGACATGATCATATGCTGTCTTCAAGACATGGCAGCCAGTTAAATATTTTTCTGCAACCAATTCTTATAATAATACCTAGGTGAACAAAAGCTCTTCACTCTCTACATAGCAGCTAAATATTCTTTTAAATGCATTAAATAGATCATAATACATCCCTAATCAAAAGTTTCCAAAAATATCACATCTAAAGTACAATCTAACTAAGCTCCAGTCATGGTCTATGAGCCCCAGATGAGCCAAGAAATTCCTGCTTTACACCCTCATCTCTATTTAGCAACCCTGCTCATTGCTTTCCAACCAGGCTGGCCTTCCTGCTTTTCCCTGAAACATGTCAGGCTCATCACTGCCTTGCCAGGATCACTGGAAAAGAGGCAACTCTCTCCTCCAATTCCAGGCCAATATTATCTCCTCAGATGTCCCTTCCCTAACCACCAGTACCTAAATTGACCCCATTCCATTACCCTCTCTCAAGTCAGAAATTACTCTATTTTGGTGGATTATATTTTGTGGCACTCCCCAGCTACAATGTGAGTACCATGAAGGACTGTATCTGTAGAATTTCCTGCTGCACCTCAAGTGCCCAGCAGAGTCACTAGCATATAAAGGGTGCTCAGCAAACATCTGTGGAACAGAGACTGCTCCCATTCCCATTATTCAAACATACTTTTTAGGGAAAAAAAACCCTAAGAAATAATGATCACTGTCTTTACTATCCTTTCCCCCATTGTACCAAAATAAAATCCCTTGCCACCACGATGCCACATTAAGCAACACAATAGAATGAATACAAGTCTTGGGACTCTGCCTATTTAAATAAAAAAAAGAAAAAAACTGGGTGGCACCTGTGGCTCAAAGGAGTAGGGCATTAGCCCCATATACCAGAGGTGGTGGGTTCAAGCCTGGCCTCGGCCAAAATCTACAAAAAAAAAAAAAGAAAGAAAGAAAGAAAAAGAAAAGGCATGACTAAGGAAGAATGTAATGATTGCTTTCCAGAAGCAATCTACACTACCCCAGGAAGCCCTGCAGTAAGGTAAGATGAACGTAGGTACTAATTTCCTTTGGCCACTCGTGCATTCAGTGAGCATTTACTGAGCATCTACTACATGGAGGCATTATACTGAGGATTAAAATAGAGTGAGAGAAAGAAATATAAAAATAACTTTGTTAGCATATGATCAATATTACAATAGAGATATGAAAACAATACAGAGAGACAGTAGAGAAGGGAGTGGCCACCTGGGTTGAGAAAGTGGACAGCATATTTAAGAATACTTCATTGAAGAGGGAACCAATGATCACCACAGTTTTGCATAAGTTTGAAAGGCAACAAGAAGAAACAGGATAGCAGGAAGAATAGCATGTAGAAAACTATTAAGTTCTGAAATGGTATTACCCATTTAGAGCATTATAATTAATTTTATATGTCATTGGTAGTTGCTCATGTATGGGGAGGGACCATGGTCATAACAAAATATAACAAACAGGGACAAAAGGACCATAGACTATCTCTTTAACAACATAAGGACAAAAAAAAAACAGTTAAATAGAATTCAAAAGTATATTAAAATAATAAAACATAACCAAGAAGTGTTCATTTTAAGAATGCAAGGTTGGTTTGATACCAACATATTTAATGATGTGATTTTTCATACTAACAGATGAACGAACTGCTATGTCTTCATGCTGACAGATGCAATATAATATGCAATAAATTTAACATTATTCCTGGTTTTAAGATTTCACAAACATGGTGACTCTAAAACAAAAAAATGTTTCTTTAACACTAAGGAAAATCTTTCTCAATTTAAAGAACCAGAATTGTTTTTAACAAAATATTAGAGGCATTGCAGTAAATTCAAAAATGAAGGATGCTTTCCACTACCACTGTTAATTAACAGTATTCTTAAAACTATAGTCTCTAAAATTATACACACAAAAAATCCCCAAATAACACACATAGATTTTAAAAAGAGTAAAATTTTACTTGCTTGCAAATGACATGGCTGTCTATAATTGAGAAAGCTAAAAAAAGTAGCTATGAAAATGATTTTCTTACATGCCAATAATAACTGTTTAGGAAATACACTGTAGAAAAAGACTAAATACACAATACCAACCAGTCCATGTAATAAGAAATAGACTTTAAAATGAAAATCTATAAAAACCAAACAATACAATGTACTTCAGTAAATGGAGAGAAATTTCCTGGCTGATACAGTAGGTTTTATTTTTATATTTTTAAGAAAAGCTCTATATTGTCTAAGTATTACTAATGTGATAAGACAAAGAATGAAAAATTAAGGAAAACAAATTTTAAAAATCACTTTGGCTTCACAGTGGAAGTGTAGATGTGGAGTCAGAGTCCACACTGACCATCATAGGAGAGGATGCACCTAGGGAAAGGGGGTAGCAGTCAGAAACAAGAAAAGATAGTGATGGTCAGTCTATACCAAGGCAACAACGTTTGCCTCTGCAACCCGGGAAATAGATTTTAGATATGTTAGAGAGTGCATACCAACACCAACAAGATCCAGAAACCAATTGAATATTTAAGGTTGAGAATTAAAAGAGAGGCAATTCCAAAGTGCACCTCTGCCTATGAAACATACCCATGAGTTGATCTTCATCACAAGGAGATTTTGGTTTATTATGGTCTAGAATTTCTAGACATTTACTCTAATTGCACACAGCCAACGAAGGTACCAATCTTAGTGGTCATGGATTGTGCTAGCCTCTAATTCACCACAAGAATCCTATTCTAGTCAGTAAGACAGAAGCATACATTCAACAATTATTTGCTGAATATTTTGTATGTGCCTGGCACTGAACTGAATACTGGGCAGTATGTCTAATTAAATCAAAGATGCATTAATACAGCATCTTTCTAGGAAAGAGGATAGATTCAAAGCCCACATGCATTTCTTTAAATGTGAAGCTATAAAAAGCCCACATGCTTTTTTTTTTTTAAGTGAGAACAAAACTCTAATGGGGATGCTAATAAGGGGAAGTTATAATAAAATAATGTTTTCAAATTAAATATTTCAAACCATGTCTAGGAGAAGAACTTAAACACGTTTAATTAATGGAGAAGAAAAATGTAGTCGTATAGGGAAGGGGAATGACATCAAACTGTGAATTTGACTCAGATTGAGCAAATTCGGAGGAGTCAGATCTATAACACAGATGAAAGGGTGAAGGTTAGAGGTGAAAGAGGACCCAGGCCATTCTACCCTTAGTCTTCAGCCCTATTTCTCCTTGGAATCACCACAGAGTTTTAGTAATAGTGATGCCCAGGCCACAAACTGATGGATTCTGGTCTAGGTGCAGGCAGGGTATCAGACACTCCCAGGTGACTCCAATGGGCAGCTCTTCCTAAGGAAGGCACCCCAGGAATTGATCCTCATCCCTAGATCTTGGCCTATTATAGTCCAGATATTTACTCCAATAAAACACAGCCAGTCAAGCGCAGTCTCAGAGTTCACAGATTGTACTAGCCTATAATTCTCCAAAAGAATCCTCAATCCTAGTCAGTAACCCTACTTTTTTAGAACAAAGGAGTTAAGATACAATTTCTTAGATCTCCTAGGATCTAAAAAGCTTTCTAACCTTAAAAGTGCTGAGAGCACACCATAGTTTAGTGATTTTGTTCTATGTTGTATAAGTAAAAGTATAGGATCAAAATATCAGGCTGCTCCCCCTGAGTCTGCTTTAATTTTAGAAATGTTAGTTGGTACCATGCTCTTAAAATTCTATCTCTTTATGCAACTTTATGTAAAGAAATAATGTGTGATGTGAAAAAAATATAATACAATAATTCTCTCTGAGGAGTTTCTATGAACTCTGAGAAGATACTTGTTTCTTTTTCCCACTGACCTTTGCACAAGGATCAGGTAAATACTGAGGCAAAATGTTATTTCAGAATTTTGATGAAAGTCATCCCTGTGTATTAATACCTATCATAAACTCAGAGGAAAATGAACAACTTTGGTTGTTATTAAATGCATTCAGAGGAAAGAACTGTAATATTCTTTCTCAAAGCCTTTTACTTAAAATTGTCCTTCAGCTAACGATCACTCTAAAACCAAAATTTTCAAGGAGTTAAGGGCAAATGGCAGGGCTGCAAAAGGTTTCATGTTAGCAATGATTTCTCTCCAACAAAAGCACTCTATTTCTCATGGCTTTGCTCTGCGGGGCTTTGCATGCAGGCAAATTCACTAAAAGCTCAAGGTCCAGATGACAACTGACCTCTGCAACCCAAGCTCCCTCTCCTCAGACAGGCAGCCTGGGCCTCACCTGAGACTTCTTGGAAATGCAGAAACTCAGTCCTACCCAAACCTATTGAGTCACATCCCATGTTTTAACAAGATCTCAGATTTGAATATGCGTAGAACTTTGAGATACTCTGGTCTAAACATGACCTACTGAAGTGGCGCCTATAAAGCAGCAGCATCAGCTTTCCCAGGAGCGAGGTAGAAATACAAATGTCTAGGCCCATTCCAATCACCTCAACAGAATCTCCGGTGGTGGGGGCCGGGGCCCAGGAATCTGCATTTTTTGCCAAACTCCCCAGGAGACTCTTGTGTAAAGCAAGGTTGAAGAGGCAGTAGTCTGGAACAGGTTTCTGCCCTACCCTACCCCAATTCCAGAGCACTGGCCTTAAAAAATAATACACAACACAAACCCACAAACTCATGGTCCAAACCAATCCACCAGAGTACAAGGAGAAAAGAAGAGATCTTCTGTGTTTATTTATTATTTCCTGACCTTATTTTAATATTTTTGTATTTTATAATGTATATGATGTGCTAATACTGAAAGACATAGTGAGTGTAATATGGAGTAACTGTAGGATATGTGTCCAAACAATCTTGTACTTACCGGAGTGAGTATTGAAAGACATTCAGAGACTGGTTTTTAGTCCCTGTGACTCACACTGAAACTAACTGGTGTGTTTAAAGTCAGCTTCTGGAGACGTCACGAGTAATATGTACCTAAGACTAGTTAAATTCCTAACTTTCTTATTCACAAATCGTATTTCAAAGTTACCATAAGCAACTCAAACTTATCAATGCAACTTGTAGTGACGTTCTGCCATGTTTGTCTTTCAGTCGTTTATCTATGCATCCATCACTCACCAAACATTTATGTGATTTTTATAAAATATTACATTCCTGGCACTGGGAATAATATTACAGGGACCTACACAGACAGGCCCCACCCCTACTAGGCTCCTGATCCGCATCAACGATGAGATGAAGGCTGTGAGGGCAATGCTAGATGGACCTGGGGGGACTGGGCAGGAGGGATAAATTTGGTCTAGAAATTGGGGTGTATTTTGAAAACTTGAGTTTGGACTGATACCCAAGGGCGAGCAGAAATTACCTGGGAGAGAAACAGGAGGGGCCGTAGCTTTAGAATGGGGTGGAGGACCGCACACTCCCACAGCTCCTCCACGCCACAGCCTGAGAGGTCGGGCTCTGGCTCCTTAGAAATCTGACAATATGGATGGAAATTTGTCTTAATTTTTGACAGAACATGGTTTATACTTTTAATCCCTATTTTTTATAAAATCACAGGTTTTGCCCCTTTTCTGCCTCCATGCACACTAAACATGTCGTGTATGCCAAGCATTAAATACAAATCTTTCACAACAATGAAATCTTCTGACATATATATATCTCACAAATACTCATGTTATCCACCCTGTTGTTAAACTTATATTTTTTTCCTATTAACTTGTTGGTTTCATGGTATGGAATATGCAGCTACATTACTGTGCCATTCATTTACTCCCTCCCTCTTGTTAACAAATAAGCACCAAGCACCTGCTACCTGGAGAATGGGCACAGAGCACTGTGCAGGCAGACCGAGCCCTAGCGCTCATGGAGCCAAGAGCTGGGCAGGGAACAGGCGAGTAGGCAGGCACACAGCACGGTTGGGGTCAGAAGGAACGCTGAGTCCCAGCCCTGAGCTAAAGTGCACTAAGGAGGACCAAACCCAGACTGAGAGTCAGAGACGGCATCTCTGAGTCTGGCCCTTGGTGGAGAGGAGGTTTCCCTTTCCTTTCCAACTGCTGCTAACCAGGGTTTTGTCATCTCTTTCCACCTCTGTTATTTCCTTTCTACAAGAAGGCATGTAGCTTGCCACAACTTTGTACAGACAACCAAGACTAGATTCTCACCTTTATTGAGGGCAGAAAAAATTCTTGCTTTATATTTCTTGAGTCTTCCAGAATGCTCTAGATTAGAGGTACTTTATCAGACACATTCTAGATACTCAAGAACGTGTCTGTTACTTGATTAAAAAGTAAAAACAGAAGATTTTTTTCTCTTCTGAAGTCCTAGCTAAAGCTCACTGAATAGCAATCAACTGTAACCTGCAGTTGACTCTGTGATAAGACAGATTTGTACTTCACCTTCTCACTAGAGCTTCCCCTAAAGAACACTGTCTCTATAATTCTTTCTTGTTTAATATAAGTGGCCAAAACTCTCGTGGGTCAAGGAGAAAAGTAAGAATGCAAACAATGAATAAACTTCAAGAGTGAAAGAATAAAAATCAAGCCATTTCTTAAGTATAAATAAACCTAGGGGAAACAGAAGGAATTCACTTCGAAATTACAAACATTAAGTACTTTTTACACAATAAAAAATAAAGAAACCAAAATATTGAAACTAAAATACCAACTGCTAGCTATGTATCTCTCTGGCAAGTAACTTGAGCTTTTGTTCATGATGACATACAGTAGAACCTCTATAGCTGACCACCTCCTTAAGTTGACCTAATTCTCATAGACGGGAAATGAACCACACATACATATCAATATAGTAGGCACAGTTTCCTACCTTGACCACCTCCGTATGTTGACCAGTTTGTCAACTCATAGAGGTTCTATTGTATGCCAAACAGAAAAGAAACAGAGAATAATATAATAAATACCTATATACTCAGTACTCAGAATTAATAAATACTAATATTTTGCTATATTTATTTTTGATTTTTTTTAAAAAAGGAAAAAATTACAGGTATAGTAGAAATCTCTCTGGCTTCTTTCATCCCTAATTCTATCCCTCCTCTTCCTAAAAGACAAATAACTACCTTTTTAAAAAATAATTATTTTATTTTATTAACATAATATCTTAAATAATTTATATACATAAAATAAACATGAATGCATTCTAACTAAATAATAGATTAAATACTTATGTATTATCTACAAATAAATATTCATATAACACTATATAACATAGCTTTACCTATTAGAGTTATATCATGAATTATATGTGGTAGTCCTTTATATTTTTAATTTACAAAAATGGTAGCACACTGTATATATTCTTCGTGGACTTAATTTTTCCACATAATATTGTGTTGTCAAATTTATGCATGTTGATACCACTATCTTTAGTTGATATACTTTACCCAATGAATAATATTCCTTTTTTTATAAAGCTATTCACTCAATCATAAAATATAAATATTTCCATTCAGGGGTTACTATTTAATATACTCCAAATAAACATCCTTTTGTATATATTTCTTTCTTTTTGAGAAAATTTAAAATTTGATTGTGTTGTATGTTATGTGAATCTTTGGAACATATTGAGACATTCTGAAGTCTAATGAGTGGCCATGTTTTTACAATATTCCGTACATGCCTTAATAAACACATATTGTTTTTCTTGAATGCATAGTTTTATATGTCCATTAAATCACACAATTCATATTGTTCAAATTTGATATATTCTTATAAATTTTTCAGCTTAAAGTATCATTCCTGAATGTGTCAAAAATCTTTCCTTATGACTAAGGAGTTGTCAAAGTGGACAATGTTTGATTAATTTGAAATCAATGTTACCGGGAATGGACATGTGTGTGATGGTGACATCTTCCTAACTAATGTTGCTTTTTTTGTTTGTTTTTTTACTTTTTCACCTTGAATTTTATTTTGTCTGATATTATTATTTTAACAGCTTACATTTTTTAGTTTCCTTATACCTTTACTCTCAATTTTTCTGTGTCTTTCTGTTACATATTCCTCTTGAAAATCACATGTAACCACATATAAATTCAGTTTACGAGTTTCTAATTTTATAGGCAATTTTAATCCATTTATAATTTTTCTGATCACCGATGTATTTAAACTTTTTCTTCCATCTTTTTATGTTTTCTATTTATCATGGCTTTTCTCCTTTATTTATCTACTTCCTGCCTTCTATTTCCTTTTCCTTGTTTACCCTATAGAAACAAATAAGAGGTCAGAAAGCATATATGCATGAATATATAATGAAGATATCCCAGGAAGGTAATATTCCTGGATGTCCCATGAAGCACTATCTATAATGTCAAACTAGTAACATATGCCCAATACTAGAGAGCATGGTGAAATGTTTTAGAACCACTAGAAATGTTTTTGAAGCCTACATTCCGTTTAAAGATGCTGTATTAGGACAAAGAGCAGAATCCAAAATTCAGTGTATACCATGTGTACCGTGATTTCAATTATGTAAAGATATGTTGGCGTTTGGTTGAAAGATGTTCAACCCATGAGTGAGTTCCTTTGAGCAGTGTTGCCTTCCTGTGCTATGAGTACTAAACAACTACATGAAACAGAACCAATAACAAGCATATATATGTGTTACTGTAGTGTGTGTGTGTGAGAGAGAGAGAGATTTTAAGGAATTTGTTCATAAGATTCTGTATGCTAGCAAATCCAAAATCTGCAAGTTAGGCTGGAGACAGGTAAGAGATGATGCTGTAATTCATGAAGCTAGTCTGCTGGTAGCATTCCCTCCTGTTTAAGGGAAGTCATCCTTTCTCTACTAAAACCTCCCACAAATTAGATGAGGTCCACCCATGTTATAGAGGGTAACATGCTTTGAAGTCTACTAATTTAAATGTTCATTTTATATAAGATATATCTGAACATTGACCAAATATCAGGGTACCATTTTTAGCCAAATTGACACATAAATTAACCATCCTACTCACCTTGTTCATACTACCCCTTTGTCTACTTATACCAAATATAACCCAAGAAAGCACTATTTACTCCCCACTCACGCAAAGTAATTCTTCTCCTTTATGGCAATAAATCTCAGACCAAGTGCCATCCTCCCACCCACAGGGGAATCTGTTCTGGGAACTCTCCCCATCTTTGGGCAGGGGAGGCTCTGCATAATAAAAGAGAAATGCAAATATAAATAATATCATACATAGATGGTGAGATAAATTCTTTTAAATTACCTTTTGTGGCTCTAGGTTTTATTTTGTTTTAATAAAATGGAATCCATGAATTCAAGGCTTTGTTATGAAAATGGAAATCGGAAAAACTATAACAAAGAAACTCATTCAAGGTAGAAACTTAGTTCTCAGGGATTTTCAGAGGTTTATGCTTAAATCTTTAAAACAAGAAATAAAAGTTCTGGAAAATGTTTTTTCATTCCCTTAGGAGAGCCTGCACTTATTACATTAGCAGAGTGTCTTTTTGACTGGCCTTACAACAACCATTCTGATGCCAAATTGGCAGAACGTCTTCTATCCCAACCTTCTGTTTCTGGGTGAAAAATGATTTTTGAAGCAAGTTTGGCTTATGCACTGCAAAAACTTTTCAGAGACCCACAGCCTCCAAGGTATTAAATAACAGCCCACACAAATGAAAAATAAATATATAGTAGTAAACAAGGCAATAACAAACAGCTTAGATACCTTTCTTCGAGCTATCATAAAGGTTTTGGGGTTGTCAGGATAGATAATTGTTTTATTGTCTGTCTTTAAAGAAACTGCATATCCAGAGTAATTGCCATTGCCAACTTAACAGTTTTCCTGCTGTTTCCTATCATATAAGCTCTATTTTTTTCATCTACCTAGAAGGGGCCCAGTACAAATACAGTATCCTGATATATCCTTCGGATGAGCTAAATTCAGTGTTTCTGACTCTAGGGACCCTTAAGACATCACGATGAAAAAGTAAGCTTAGAACTTTGGCTCTGGTGGTGTTATGAAAATGGCTGTGACAAGTGGAAAAGCACAGCTTTATATTTCAAGAACACCGAAGTTTCTGAGGTAGAGTTCAATTGTTGAATGAAGCACTTTGACTTAAGTAATTTCCAATACTTAAGGGTAGATGAGAGTCTGCTTGGAGGCAATGGATTTACATTGATTTGTTACAAGTCTGCCCTTCTAGCCTTTATTTAATAAATGTCATTGTCCACGTACCAATAATAATACCCATTAAGCAAAAACAGTGACTTAAGAATCTCAATGTGCTTTTGAAAGTTTATTAGTGCATGATTTGCTGGTTGTTGTTGTGTCAGCTGTTTATTGTTGTTTGGCTTTGTTAAGAATCATGAATATGGACAAACAATTCAAAGAAGGTGACAACTGTTATTTAGAAAGGTAAAAAGAATGAAACATTTAATGTAAAGCACCTGATCTTTAAAGGTCTCAAAATTCTCTCTTAATTTCTAAAATTCTGTAATTTTAGGGTTGGCGCCTGTGGCTCAGTGGGCTAAGGCACCAGCCACGTACACCTAAGCTGGCAGGTTCGAATCCAGCGTGGGCCTGCCAAACAACAATGACGGCTGCAACCAAAAAATGGCCGGGCATTGTGATGGGCGCCTGTAGTCCCAGCTACTTGGGAGATGGAGGCAGGAGACTCGCTTGAGCCCAGGATTTGGAGGTTGCTGTGAGCTGTGATGCCACAGCACTCTATCCAGGCTGACAGCTTGAGACTCTGTCTCAAAATAAAATAAAATAAAATAAAAATAAAAATTCCTAGCCTGAATAGTAGGTTCAGAATAAATTGAACAACAATCATTGGCTAAACAACAATAATTAAAAATAAATAAATATATATTAAATATATTAAATAAATATATATTAAAATGCATGCCATAGCACTCTATCCAGGGTGACGGCTTGAAGCTCTGTCTCAAAATAAAAGAAAAAAAAATTCTGTAATTTTAAAAAGTAACTCATTCCTAGAGACAAAGTGAATTCTGAGATGTCAATTCCTTTAGAGATCTACTATCTGACAAGTTTTCTTTCTCTGTAAATATTGGAATAAGTCAAACTGATTGAGGCAGGGGAAAGGTAGGCAGGAAAAAACTCTATTCCATTTTAGAAGGCTTTACTACCCTCAGGAGAAGGAAGAAGGCCACCCAGCCGGCATCACGTTGTACACTACTATTGCCTAGTACTTGGTAATGGCCTTGCAGCCATGAAGGGTCCTACCTTCATGTACTTTATGTTCTACCTCACTTTTTATCTCATTCTTTTATCAATTCAAAAAAGCATGAGTTATTCATTATTTTTTAGTGTAGAAACCAATGCCACCACATTAAAAGATGCTCAATATCATTAGTCATTAAGAAAATACAAACCAAAACCTTGAGGTACAATTTCATACCCACTAGGATGACTGTAATCAAGAATTCAGATAATTGTAAGTGTTGGCAAGGATGTGGAGAAATCAGAAACCTAAAAATGAAAAAAATGGCAGCCAAATGATTAAACATAGAATAACCATATAGCTCTGCAATCTCCTAGTTATGAATCCTAAAGAATTGTAAACAGATGTTAATACAAATACATGGACGTGACTGTTCATGTCATTACTATTCACTATAGCAAATAGGTGGGAATAACCCAAACATCCATCAAATAATGAATGGATAAATAAATGCAGTATATCCATATATTAATATGATTCAACCATTAAAAAGACTGAAATACTGATACAAGCTACAAAGGGGTAAACCTTGAAAACCTTATGCTAAGTGAAAAAGCCAGTCACAAAAGAGCACATATTAGGTAATTCCATTCATATGAAATGTCTAGACTTGAGAAATCTCTCTAGACAGAAAGTAGATTAGTGTTTGCTTAGGGCTGGGGATGGTGAAATAGGGGAGTGATAGCTAAAGGGCATGCAGTTTCTTTTTAAGATAATAAATATGTTGTACAATTGACAGTCAATTTTATATGCACATATCTGTAAGTATAATAAAAATCACTAATTATTATCATAATTATACATTATGTAGTATGCGAGTGAATTATATATCTTAATAACACTGCTTTTTAAAAAATATTTTTAAAGAACCAATGCTGGCCTGGTGTGGTGGCTTGCCTGAGCTCAGGAGTTCAAGACCAGCCTGAGCAAGTAAAATCCCATCTCTACTAAAAATAGAAAACCTAGTCAGGTGTTGTGGCAGGCTCTTGTAGTCCCAGTTACTCCAGAGGCTGAGGCAAGAAGATCTCTTAAGTCCAATAGTTTGAGGTTGCTGTGAGCTATGATGCCAGGGCAGTCTACCAGGGCAACTGAATGAAACTCTGTCTAAAAAAATAATAATAATAATGAACCAATGTCATGGTTATTGTCCTAAGAGATTAGTTACCTCCCTCCTAAAGCAATCATCCTATCTATAACTTCTTGCACTAGTCTATCTGTGCTGTCCTTACTTGCACTGCAGTCACTTGTGCACATACTTACGGTGCCCTGCTAGCATTCCAGTACCTGGAGGGTAGATGTCTGCTCCATCTCTCTAACCCCTGAAGCACTTGGTCTAAAGCCATTTACACAGTAAGCACTTAATATACTTTTGAGTGGCCAAACCATTCATTGGTTTGAAATTAAGAATTATTTCATTACTCAGTGATTGCTAACTGGATAATCTTTTAAAAACACATAGGGAGTGACAATCTCTTCCACTAAATACACTTTTTTTTTTAAAGAGACAGAGTCTTCCTCCACTTTGTTGCCCTCGGTAGAGTGCTGTGGCATCACAGCTCACAGCAACCTCCAACTCCTAGGCTTAGGCGATCCTCTTGCCTCAACCTCCCAAGTAGCTGGGACTACAGGTGCCTGCCACAATGCCCAGCAATTTTTTGTTGCAGTTTGGGTGGGGTCGGGTTTGAACTCGCCACCCTCAGTATAGGGGCCAGCGCCCTACTCACTGAGCCACAGGCACTGCCCTTAACACAATTTCTTGACTCTCTTCTACTGGTTTTAGAATGATAACCCAAATCATTACCATGGTGTTCAAGATCACCTGAACCCACCTCTACAGCTTCATCTCATCCACCTCCTTTCTGTCCCAGAGGGAGGGCTAGCTTCTTTCTACCTCAGGGCCTTTGCACTGCCCTCCCCTGGTCTGTGTCCACTTCTCTTTCCAGATGGCAGGTTGGCTCAATGCCACATAAAGTTTATATTACCGCAACTCACAACTCCTCCCGTTTTTCCCTATGACATTTTACACATATTGCAGTTTGCACTGACATTTACTTGATTACTTGATGGCATCCTCTCTTCTAGATCACAAACTTAATAACAACAGAGACACTGCCTCCCTTTTTTGCATATGCATCCCAAAAGTACAGCACAGATCTTGGGACCTAGAAGGCATTCAATGAATACTTTTGAATGAATTTATAAATTTGGTCAATAAACTAAAACAAAGTACAGATGAATCTCTGTGCTAATATGAGCAAGACTCCATAAATTGAAAATTCACGTGTCAAATCTTATTCGAACATCAGACACACAAAGAGAAGATGAGAGTCCATAAATGGCAAGTTAAAAGCAAAGTGTAGGCACTAAGCTGACTGGATTTGCAACAACACAATCTGAGAATTAAATTTCTGGGGCATTGGGCCCCATGGGGGATGGAGGTGAGTTCCTAGAGATTCTGGAAAAAAAACATGTGCAGATGCTGATGCTTGTGGTAAAGATCACAAGAGGAAAGGGATGAAACACATGGACACATGAAGACAGCTGCCTAAAAATGGAAACCCAGGCTTATTATGCAGGAATCATCTCCCTCCCCTAGATTCAAAGTAGAAAGGCAATAAAAGTGCCAATTTTATCAATAAATGCTGTCAGGCTCCTGTGAACCCTGTGACTCAAGCTGTGAGGGACCTCACCATTGTGGGCCTCTGTGCTGATTAGGGAACTGCTCAGACTCTGGGGTAAAGCTGCATTGGACAGCAGGCTCAGGATCTGCTGGCCTTGACTCCCTGGCTACTGCAACTGATGCCAGTCTGAGTGGAGCACTGGAATTGCACCAGGATGGGCTTCCCTGCAACTTTGTATCTTACCAGGCCAGGGAGGGAGCAGAGAGAGCAGATGCCCGTGCATGCCCATAACCAGGGGCCAGGCACCCCTCTACCAGGGAACTTCAACAAAATTCAAACATCACATGGTAGCAGCCTCAGTGAGACCTATGTGAGGAGAAAGCCCCAGCCACCCAGTAGCTCAGCCCCATGGCCCCATATGCCAACAAGTAGAACGAATCCTCATGCCCTGTGTGCCTGTGCTAAGGCCATGCCCCTGTGGACTCACACACCAGAAGGCAGGCTGTGACCCCACACACCAATGTGCCAACAGGTGAACCACACTACTGCAGACCCACATGCCTGTGTTGGGCACATCCCTTGGCCCTGGGCACTGGACAGCAGGCCATTTCCCTGTAGCCTGAGTGCTGATCAGCCAAACAAGCCCTCTGGACCTGTGCACTGGCAGGGGGACCCATACTCTAAGGCACCCTTCCAGTGCTGCCTGCAGTCAAGCATTCCACCATGGACCACTAACTACAAGCCAATCCCTGAAGCATACCACCCTTACACCTTAACCTGGGTGGAGTTTTGACACGTGTGGCCACCACCTAGATAACTTCACCAAATAGCCACTACCACCACCAGAGGGAGACTGAAGTGAAGAAATCTCCTATAATGCCCACCTCAGTGGAAAGGGAGTCAACCAATCCCCTGTGCAAGCTTCCAACGCAAGGTTAGGGACCAACCGACCACTAGACAAATGGATCACCCCAACACTAGCCCAGGTCCTGGGACCCACCAGGCACTGGACAAGTCCCCACAATGCATCCATGCACCTGCCAAGGTCCCATGACCTGCTCAGATTGACCAAGGTCACATCGCCCATCTCCATGGAGAAGGACTCACTTGGCCCCATACCCAAGCTTCCAATAGTGGCCTAGAGATAACACACCAATCTGAACAAATACTCCCCAGTACCAGTGTGTACAGTGGCACCATAGGAGACAGAGATGATGCAGAGAACAGCTGTGTTACAGGTATCAATGCATCCACCCAGCTCCTGCTAGGTCAGTCCTTGGAACTAGGCACAGAAGCGTGATCCAGGGACCTCTCCTCCTTCACCCTAAGTAGGAGAGTTTCCAGCAAAGGAAAAAATTTACTTTGCAAACCTATCAGATCTGAGCTGAGAGGAGAGGTCTCAAATGAGAAGAAACCAGGAAAAAAATTCTGACAACATGATAAAACAAACTAGCTTAACACCCCCAAAAGATTACAACAGATTAGCAATGGACCAATAGGAAATTGTCAAAATTTCAGAAATGGAATTTAGGAGGTCAATGGCAAAAAAGATGAATATAATTGAGGAGAAAATTGAAAACCAACACAAAGAAGACAAAAAGTATCTCAAGACATGAATACAAAATATGAAAAACTCACTAAAGAAATAGACAACATAAGAAAGGATGTAACGGGACTTAACAAAAAGAAAGAGTAATTTAGGGAATTATAAAATACAGCTAAAGTTTCAACAACAGACTAGACCAAGAAGAAAAAGAATCTCAGAGCTTGAAAACAAGGCTTTTGAATTACCCTAGTGAGTCAAAGATGGCAGGACAAAAAAGAGAAAAAGAATGAATAACCATTCAAAGAAACATGGGACTAGGTGAAACAAGCCAGTATACAAATTAGAAATATCCCACAGGAAGAAGAAGAAAAAGTAAAAAGCATGGAAACCTTTTTTTAAGGGAATTATTGATAACTTCCCCGTAAGCACCAAAGGTTCAGATATCCAGGTATAAGATGGTCATCAAACACGGAGAATATTATAGCAAGACACATAGTCATCAACCTGGTCAAAGACAAAATAAAGGAAAAAATTCCACAAACTTCAAGATGAAAGCAACAATTAACCCAAAATGGAGAAACCATCAGGCTAAAATAAAATACCTTGACAAAGAACTTAGAAGCCAGAAGAGACTGAGGCCTCATTTTTAATCTTCTTAAACAGAACAACTGTTAGCCAAGAATCTTGCAAAACTAAGTTTCATAGGTGATGGAGAAATAAAGACCTTTCTAGGCAAGAAGACATTAAAAGAATTTGTTGCTACTAGACCTGCCCTAAATTAAATACACAAAAAAATGCATTATACTTGAATCATTATAATCGAAACCCATCAATGCAAAAACTCCTGAAGGTTAAAGTTCATAGCTCTTACAAAACAATAGCACAGAAAGGAAACAAAACAAGAAGGTGTCATACAACATGATGAACAGAGCAACTTACCACATATCAGTAATGACACTCAATGTTAATGGTCTGATAATGCCCACTTAAGAGACACAGACTGGCCAAAAGGATGGAAATACACAACCAAAGTATTTTCTATCTCTAATAAATGCATCTAAACCACAAGGACTCACATAGACTGAAGGTAATGGGACAGAAAAAAAATTCCATGCAAATGGAAACCAAAAGGCAAGTAGATATAGCCATTCTTCCATCAAATAAAATAGATCTTAAATTAATAATGACTAAAAACAACAAAGATAGGCATTATATAATCATAAAGGAGCAATTCAACAAGAAGACATAAAAAACTCAAATGAATCAGCAAGAAAAGAAAAAACCTCATCACAAAGTGGGTAAAAGACATGAACAGGTTTTAAAACAAGACAGATTTCTTCCAACAGACATATGAAAAATTGCTCAGTATCACTAAGGGAAGTACAAACAAAAGCTATAATGAGATACCACTTTAACCCTATCAGAAAGGCAATTATTAAAAATTTAAAAAACAGTGGATCCTGGGATGGACACAGAGAGAAAGAAATGTTGATGGGATTACTGCAAATTAGTACAAACCTCTATGAAAAACAGTATGGATATTTCTCAAAGAAGTAAATCTAGACCTACCATTTGACACAGCAAACCCACTGCTGGGTATCTACCCAAAGGAAAAGAAGTTGTTGTAAAAGAAAAACACCCATCCTCAAAATGTTTATTGCAACATAATTCACAATTGCAAAGATGTGGAATCAACCTAAGTGCTCGTCAATCATGAGTGGAAAAAGAAAATGTGATATATACAAATATGCAATGGAGTACTTCTCAACCATAAAAAGGAATGAAATAATGTCATTTGCAGCAATGCAGATAGAACTGGAGACATCATCATAAGTGAGGTACCTAAGAAATAGAGAACTAACACTATGTTCTCCCTAGTAAGTGGTAGCTAAACAATGGATATGTACAAACACAAAGTGACACAAAAGACGTGGAAAATCAAGAAGGGAGAGAGATGAGGGGCAAGGAATAAAATCTTACCTACTGGGTACAATTGGACAGTATTGTGGTGACAGGCAACCAAAGCACTGACTTATCCTTGTACAAGGTATCCTTGTAACAAAAACACATGCAACCCTTTAATATTTTGAAATAAAAAATAAATGGATAAATTATCTCTGTAAGAACATGGCACCACATTCATTCATAGGAACAGCTATATTTAAAAACATTGGAAGAAGAATCTTTCAAGAAAGGAAGAAGAGATAGAGAAATTGCCCAGACTACCCAGTGGCAGGGTAGTCATGAAGAACAAGGAACCTGCACATAGAACCAGGACTGTGGTTGAGGTATCATGCCCCTCACCAAGCTATATCCCAGGCCACTTTGGGAAGACAACCAATCACCATGATTCCACCTTGATAACTACAGGACACTTTAAAACACATTTATTATTGGAAGTTCAAGAAATAATACACACAAGGCCCATAGTATACTACCTGGTACATGGTAAAGATTTTAACAGATGTTAATTTTTAAAACATTATTATTAATCCTAAGGTTTTATATTTCATTATTCAACTTGCTACCAAATTGCATGAACAACATTTGCTCTGATGTGCTGAAAGCATTCTAGATGGTTTCAAAAAATTGTATGCTGACCAAAATCAATTCCAGATGGATTAAAGTTTTAAAATAAAATAAAATAAACTATAAAAGTGCTTGAAGAAAATTTATGCATATTTTCATATAATCTAGGAGCAAGTAAACCCCATATAAGCATAAATGCAAAGGGAAAACCCATAAACCACAAGGAAAAAAATAGATATATTTGACTACCAAAAAAGTAACACATGTATGTAATAACGACAAAAAGAAAAATCTACAGCATACTATAAAAGGCTAATATCTTCAATACAAAAAGAGCTCCCCAAAATCAGTAAAAAAGATGCATATCATAAAAAACAAGAAATCAATTTTCACTTGTCATTTTGGTAAGAAGTTCTTTTTCTTTGCTTTTGTGTATTTTGGATTTTGACTGTTTTAATGAAACTACTCTGTGTTAGCAAGGCCACATGCAGTTAGCCTCCTTGTTCACATATTGCTGGTGGAAATGTATAATTGGCAATTGGCTTTTCAAGTGGTAATTTATATACACACATGCACATAGTATGTATCAAAGGCCCTAAAATTTGCATGCCATTTGACCCAGCAACTCCACTTCTGAAAATTTATCCTAGACAAATGAGGATTATTACAACTATTTAGCTCCAAAGTATATTCATTGAAATGATACTTAAAATCAGGATAAAATCATTCTGCTAATGATGAGCAGGATCTTAAATGCTCATCATTAGCAGAACAATAAAATGAACTATCTACACTTGTATTGAATGAGTTAATATTTGTAAAGAAGGTAGAACTTCGTTACATAATAAGCTCTATATAGATATTTAACAAAGAGAAAAAGAAATAAAATATCCTATAGGCATTTAAAATAATACTATAGAAAAACATTTACTATTGTATAAAGATGTAATATATTGTTTTATATATATATATACACACATGTAGTTAGACTAATAAAGTTACAAAAGTATATAAGATATAACATGATAGTTGTAAAATAGTTGTATGTGTGATATATGTACATGTACGCCTTAAAATAAAAAAAACACCAGCTCTCTGGATGAAGTAATTTTTATTTTCTTCATTGTCTATGTTTTTTAATTTTCCTATAGAATTCATATACATGTGTTACACACTTTTAAAGCATATTGAGTTTAAATTTTAATTTGCTGAAAGACAGAATTTTATATATCTTACAAACTCCCAAGAGTTAAAATATAAAATTTATATAAATCTTTCTGTAGATTCTTTAGAACAGTAGTCATGAACCTTATTTAGCAACCATTTAGATAACACAAAATTTTTTTTTCTTTGAGGTTCATTTCAGAATTGACAGCAATTCTTACAGACCATTATTTTGTTTTAAATTGTTAGAGGGTTGAAAAGGATCTTAGCCTGTGAGATTCACACGGATTAGCAAGGAATTATTTATCAGCTTCCAGTGCCAGCTGAGATCCAAACCAAAGTCTTGAATCCAGATTTATTCCTCCTTGTTATCCCCAAATGAGACTTATTTTCCACAGACCACCCAACTGCCTCCAAATGACTGTAACATTCAGGCCTCGGCCAATCAACAAAGTCTTGACAACTCAATTGGATCAACAGCAACATCCATCTGATCGATTGTGCAGACAAACTATATTCATGAAAAGGTAACTGGGGAACAAATTAAATTTAAACCAAAAAGGTTGATGCAGGGCCACCAATAGGTAAAGCCTTAGGAATGGCCCTGCAGCACAAAACCTCTACTACAAATCGAGAACTGAAAAATTATTCTACCAAGTCTCTGATTCCCATTTGAAATTCTATGGAACAACAGGAGATTCCATAAACGCTTAAGAAAAAATAATAAAAAGCTGTCTCTCCTTAATAATGTTTCCAATGAGTTGTTAACAAGACCATGCCACCGAAAACAATTTTAAGCATCAATCTTTCTCATGGGAATCCCAGCATTTACTCTCCTTACCTTGAGTTTAAAGCAGGTTCTGCCATTAGACTTAGAAGAAAACTACTGAAACCAAAAGACTTTTTCTCTTAGAAACATTTTAAGGGCAAAGACAATCTTTACCTTTCCATGCAGATTCTTGAATCCGTATAAGTTTCTCCTGTACCTTAACCCTGAAGGTCTATGATAATCTCACCACCCTAAGATTAATGTCCATTGTTCCATACCTAATTTTTCACACATTTTCCTGATTATTCAATCTGGATGAAATTTCTCACTCTAATTATAAGATTTTTAAATTGCAAGACAATCTGATTTGGATTAGAAAGGATAGTCTGGAGGGCTGAGGCCAGCACCTTTGTCTCCCATAGGAAAATCTTCCCAGATGTAGCTCATCCCAGATCCCCATACAACAAAACTCAACCTTTCCACCCTAAATCCATTTGTTCAGATTCTTCCAAATATCACAGGAACACACAGTATAAAAAGTCTGAAAGCGCATACAACAGTGATGAGGAAAGTGACAAACACACTACTGTGATTCCAGACCAGCACTCCAGCTGTTGTTCTCATCACTACATCCTTTCCTCAACCCTCTGGAGGCTTTGCAATCTGGCACTAACCCTCAACGCTACACTAATCAAACAGAACAGGAAACAAATCAAACCTGTGTATCCACTTTCCTTCTCTCCCCTCTGCCCCATACCCTCACCTCCAACAAATAGACACGCTGAGTGTATGGGGGAAGCAGGGTGGGGAAGGAGCAGACTGCAGGAACATTGTTGGAACACACTGGCTTGGGACCCATAATTTGAAGTAATTTGTCCTTTGTGCTTATAAAGCCAGATGTCCTTTGCCCATGAGTAGACCAGGATGATAAAAATGCAAACTCAGCCCTACTATGAAGCTAATTTAAAGGTTTCATATGAGGGCTATAACCCAACTATAGCACAAGAATATGGGAAAGGAGGGGAGGAGGAGGTTAGGGTGAAGGGAGGGTAATTGGTGGGGCCACACCTATGGTGCATCTTAGAAGGGTACAGAACTTACTAAATGCCGAATACAAATGTCTTCATACAATAACTAAGAAAATGCCATAAAGGGTATGTTAAAGAGTTTGATGAAAACACTTCGAATTGTATATGAAACTAGCACATTGTACCCCTTGATTGCACTAATGTACACAGTTATGACTTAATAAAAAACAAATTCAAACTACAACAGAGCCACTGGCTACACAACCAGCAAAGCCCATTGCATACAAGAGCCAGTGGAAACCTTGACACACGGTTCAAATTCAGGTCCCTGCTTCAACATCTCATCAGGAGCATGATTTCATTTGAAAGGTTTCTAGGGCAGCTGAGGGTTTTCCTTACATGGCATTTTCCTTCTCACCTTATAGTGACTATCTGCAAGATTCTATATAACATTAAAAACCAGAAGGATAAAAAGCAGCTCCTGCTTCTCAAGTGGAATAAAATTTTGCAAGGACATAAAAGAAGCTAGAACGAGTGGAGAAGAGATAGCCCACTCGGTATTGGTTAAACCTAAGAAAGTCACATTTTCAAAGAAAACTTGTAAGTGCTGACATGCTCAGGATCAATTAGAGTAAAGAAAGTGAACTTCTAAAACTAGGTTGGCAGCAGGCATCTGGCATGGAGGAAGTGTAAATCTTGAAGCAGAAATCATAACTAGTTCATTTAGACCCTAACCAGTACCCAGATCCAGTGGGAGCTCAGTAACTGTTTAATATCTGAGCTAATAGTCTCTTTACTATTTTGTTTATTATGCCATTCAAGAAACCTATGAAAGAACAATAAATTAATAGGACAGCTGTTGGATGACCCAGAGAATTAAAGTACAATTCCATCCATACTTAAATCATGATGGTTAATTTTATGTATCAACTTGACTGGGCCATGGGATGCCCAAATATTGGATTAAATCTTATTCTATTTATTTATTGTTAAAGTGTTACATTGGTGGGCTAAGTAAAGCAGATTGCCCACCCTAATGTGTGTAGGTCTCGTACCATCAACTGAAGACAAAAAAGACATCCTTCTGCTGAGTAAGAGTCCACCTGCCTGACTGCCTTTCAACAGAGGCACTGGTGTTTTGCTGCCTTTGAACTTGAACTGCAACATTGACACCCCCTGGGTTTTGTGAACCTGCAGGCCTCTGAACTGGAACAATGCCCTCAACTCTGCTGGGTCTCAGGCCTTCAGACTCAGACTGAAACTGCACCATCAGCTCCCCTAGGTCTCCAGCTTGCCAACCCACCCTGTAGATCTTGAAACCTGTCAGACTCCACAGTTGTGCAAACAAATTCCTTATAATAAATCATATATATACTTACACACAATATATGTAATTATATTAAATTATAATAAATAATATGTATAAAAATACATATACATATGTGTATGCACATACATACACAAATCCTACTGGTTCTATTTCTCTAGAAACTCCATCTTAAAAATCAATCTTGAAGGAATTGGCCTGGGCAAATATTTTATGAGGAGGACTCCTGGGCAATTGAAGCAGCATCAAAAATACACTATTAGGACCTGATCAAACTGCACAGTCAAGAATACAGTAAGTAAAGCAAGCAGACAGCCCTCAGAATGGTAGAAAATATTTGCAGGTTATGCCTCCGACAAAGGTTTAATAACCAGAATCCACAGAGAACTCAAATGTATTAGCAAGAAA